>VYZW01055592.1:707-13991 GCA_013401315.1 Balaeniceps rex
GAAATCCACTAACAAAGAGAATGTGGCATTAACTTGCTGCAAGGCAGCTACATTTAGCTTTGCCTGACACCGTAGTCAGGCAGGACCCCCCCGGCAGGAAAGCCTGCCCTTCTCCAGCCACAGAGCCCTGTGTATACATCTCTGTGGGTATATTACACGGCATGATGCTCTAGCTGAGCTTGCCGTAATTATCCCTCCTGAGGAACACGATATATTAGCCTGAGAAAAGTACAGTATTAATGTTTTTTTGCTGTATTACTACTATTCTCCTTTGAGAAAGGCTAAAGGGCTTCAGAAGCTGAGGGTGGGGAACTTGTGTCCCCATTCTGCTACAACAGTCACGTTGTCTGTCAGGGAAGCTTGCCAGATTAATCCCTTCCAGGAGCTGGGCTATGCCTGAAGCTCACACACTGGAAGTGACAGAAGTACTGAGAAGCTACTTATGTGCCCAGGAGCTAGAAGTGGGCGCAGAGGAACGAAAGCATATACTGTAAGAGAAACAGTAAGGAAAACACAGACATAGTACTGACCCAAGTCTCCTTAAAAAGGAGGACAGAAACATTTGGGAGATCTGACCCTGGCACAAAGAGAATGGAAAAAGAATAGGAAAGACCAGATTTTAAAAAAAAAAAGTCCTATAGGAAAACTAAAAAGGTACAGACAGAAGTTACTAATTCTAGCAGAGCCAATATCTCAGCAGTTTTTACCCAGATGTACCCTAATAAGCATTTGGATAATAAGGTCTGGTGTTTTGATCCAGTTCTACATACCTTAAAGCCTTCTACACCAGTAGAAATAACGTAGCAAATAAAAAATTAATACCTTTCTGCTGGGTATAGCAAACAGAATTGGCTAAAAAATGGTCCAACAAGCCACAGAGCCAGCACGAAGGAAGGGGTGGGAGGAGATGGATTTCCCTTTTCAGCAGGCTCAGCTGTAATGTGCAGCTTTACTCACACAGTACCAATTTTTTTCTCTAAAAATTAGTTCAGAGACAGTTCAGAGGTTCCTGATAGCCAGTCACCAGAGTTGTATATTCAGCAGCGCTAGGCAAAAGTTGATAATGAGAATACCTACTCACCGACTGAAATTGAAACGGAAGAANTGAACTTCCATTAGCCTCCATAGACTAAAGTATCAGCTCTTTCTCTGGAATTCCTGGTTCTTGTAAATCTTTGGCATTGCTGATAACTACAAGTAAATAGGAAGCTCTTGAAGATTTTTCTTTCCCCACAATATTTTGAAAGTTTGAATTTGATGTTAGCATCTCTCTGCTGCAGAAATGTCAACTTTAGACTATCTCTAATTATGTATGATTCATGTTATAACAACACTGATTGCCTTGGTAAGAGTTGGTGCCCCACACCACCAAGCTACCAATCTCAGCATATGCCTACAGTGTTAGGCATCTCCCCCTAACTGGAAGTGGATCACTTCCAATAAACATAAATATCCAGCCTCATCACCTGAAGGCAAATCAGACAGGAAGAGACAGACAAATTTGGATGACCAAACATCACATCTTTGCCAACTGTGCATAACTACATGTAGTACATGGGATAATGTCAAATACATATAGGTTATTAAAATTTCTGTCCAAGATTTAAACAAAGTAGATTTAAACCTATTATTCATAAGAATTATGATTTTTTAAAAAAAATAAGAAGTTAACTTGTCAGCAAGATTATCATTATTTTCCAGCAATGTAAGTCAGATGTGGCATTCCTTTAAATATAACTGTCCTCTATTTGTCTTCCTGCTTTGTGAGAACCTTAAAATGCATTCACATGATAAAGCTTATTCAGGGATAATGCAAAATAAATGCATTTTCATAAAAGATCCATTTCAGTCTACTGCATACAGGTGTACTGAAGACAGGCTATGCATATTAAACCTCCACGTAAAAACATCAGAAAAAATATTGCTATCCAAGCACTTTCTCCTATTTCCAAAACTAACTGAATCTGCAGATGCGCAGGATACTTAACTAGAAGCAGGGATAATGTATGCATTATTCCTTTTACTCACGACTTCCTCTCATAGCTCTCAGCATACAGGTCTGACACTATACATAAGAATGAGGGAGAAGAAAGAACTTTACAAATTGTGCCAAATAACATTAATCCATCGAAAAGGACATAAATTAATCCTCTCTTTTCTGGGACTGAAAGCTAGATATCTGTGAGCAAGTATTCTAGAAGCTCTTATTTCATTCCTGAATTGAGAAACCTTCATTAATTTGGGCCATTAATTGTGGAGATTCATTACTGGCATATTTTCATCACTTTAGTTTCCTTTTAATGTATTCTTAATGAAATGCTTCTATTTTCACACAGGCCTTCTAGATCAGAATTAACTTGGGCAGCTTTGCAAAAGCTGTGCTATAAAAAAGGCAGATGAATGAGCCATGCGCTTATCATAAAATACTACGACTTACTAATAATGCTAAGCGCACTTCAGTATCAGGCACTACATAATAAAGGCTCTGTATGTTTATTGTTTTCTACACAGTGATGATTCTGCCCTTTAAAATACGTGCATCTGTGAAATCCTGTCTTAGAAGCAGGCTGATTTGTCTACTTGGTGGTAAATATTAGTTTTGGGTGCTCCTTCCCTAGCTCTATTTTCCTTCCAAACTCACACATTAACTCCCAATGACATTAATGGGACACAAAATGTGCACAACACAGAGAGGCGAAAGGACTCCTGCAGTGTTAAGGTAAGATACCTAGGAAAACCTGGCTACATGTTAATTCTCTACCAGGTACAACCACTCATAAAATATAAAATAAATAATAGGAAAATAATGCTGGCAAACGTATACCTTTGGATACAACACACTCACACTCAAGATGTGCACAGCTTCTTCAGGATTCTGAGACATAAGCCTAATGTAGTTGATTGGACTGAAAACCCTGTGGCCAAATGATCTACAACTTCTTTCCTATTCTCTGGACCTTTCCCTGTATGCCTTTGTTAGGGTGATAAGCAAAAAGGCATTTGGATCCTACCGACAGACATTTCATATAAAATTCATGATTGCAGGAATATAATATTACTCACCTGTGGTTGTAGTATATTCACCTTCAGTGATATCTACCTGTTGTTTTCCCTTTCACAATTTTAATGATAAATCCAGTTTTCAATTGATAGAAAAAACTTTTAAAATTAACTTTGTTTCATTTATGTCACATCCATCAATTTATTTTCAGTTTTCATTTCAAAGTCTTAGTTTTATATTTAAATTAGAGAAAGAAATATATCGATTCTCACTGAAAATACCTTTGTCACACTGTGATATATTTTACAGATTTTTTTTCCTTTTACAGATACTGTAACACATTTGTAGGCATCAGTTTATTAATTGGATAAAATTAAATCTGTTTTTCAAACCTAATTCTCTGCAGTCACTCTAAATTCGCATTGGTGAAAGTTCATTGAAACTAGCTACAGCCATCATGCAAAGGCTCCAACGGTTAGTACTCGGAGTTGCATTCAGCAGTCCATGCCTAATCAGCACAGTTTTTAAGCATATTGCTAAAGGTTCACTTGTATCAATGACTTAATCACAACCTTAACATTAGTTACACCTTAAATAGTTGAGCAGCCTGCACTTCAGTTTTGATCAACCACTCTCCCAGAATGAAAGGACAGACCAAAGAGGGAGACTGCTTGCGTTCACCCAACTTTTAATTTCATTTCACAGCCAGAAATACGCAGTTTGCTCTTATCGTAACCTAGATTGCACACAACAATTTGTCTTGCAACAAACAAGACTGGCAGAAAAATCACAGTGTCAAATACAATCTTTTTCATTAAAGAAAAGCATTTTAGGAGTTTTGTTGTGTTTCACCTTTGTGACATAATGTTTCATAATGCTGTATTCCTTTTAGCATAAATGTCCTTAAATGTCACCGGCTCATTAGTGCGAGTATACTTACTTCTGCTTATAATTACAGGTTACTTATGATTAATGTGCATTTTTTAAATGGTACCTGTTCCACTGAGGATTATTAGAAATGGATAATTAGAAGCATCTCCTTGAGAAGAGGAGTTAAATATTCTAAAACTTAACCTACATAAGTATTTGCACATAATAATCACAGAGTTTAAATGAACAATTCCAAATTATTTGTAATGCAGCTTAAGATAAGTCTAGTTTTCCTAATACTTCCTATCACCTTATGGGGAAAAAAAAAAAAAGGCAGCGAAACCAAACAATATACAATGCGACAAGATACAATATAGGAACTGCTGTATTTTATTACTATCAAGCTTCTGATCAAAGCCCAGGTCTCAATCCTGGAAGACAAGCACTTTGGTCTCACAAAGCCACGTACTGCTACGGGACATCCCTGTGGTCTCTATTCAGTGAAATGTGTTCGGTGTCCTTATACAGGCAAAGAAAACACGCCCTCGCAGGATGAAAAGCTTGTATTTCAATGGAAAAGAGAAGACCGTAACTTTCCCAAGACAGAAGATGATGTGTGTGACTTGTTCTGCAACCACAGTCACCTTGTGCCACCTTACAGAAAGTATGAAACTTAGGAATACTTACTGTGAAAAGGGCATTTCCAAAGATTTCATCTGAGACCTGGATGAGGCCCATCAATAGTGATCTTAAGTTCTTGTTTTCTGAAGTTCTTATTTAACCTGTTTATTTGATACATACAGCCTATCTGAATTGGTAGAATTCCCTACAGCTACTGAAACTACTGGCAGCTTCCCAGACCACTGGGCTACACTTGCAACATTTTAATTCTGATAGCACATTCCTTCCACTCACAATATGATTTCAGTGATCTATATTTTTCCCTGTATTGACAGAGTTGTTTATGGCACTCCTCAGGTATAGGCCTTGGGTCCCATTCTACATTTATCTGCTCCCATTAAGTGGTGTCATTAAAGACATTTCGACAGCTCTCTCGGCACTCTATGAATGTTTGTGACATTAAAGCTTGAATGTCTTCAAATTTCCTACAGCTAAATGTTGACAAGCTTGAATTCTTATTTATTGGTTCCCTGCAGTAACAAACTGCATGTTCATCTTTGACAGTTCCTTTCATGATGAACTCTGTCCACAAAAGGCTGATGTTCTGAAACTACATTTGAGCAAACCTACATATTTTAAGGGCCAAATTTACTGCAGCACTAAAAAAAAATATATAAATAAGAAAGGACATAATGAGATGTTTAAATGTTATACTGAATCACATGTACTTATTTCAAGCAAGCAAGTTCCATCAGAAAAAAACTCTGGCTTTTGTTTCAATATGTGATGGAGAGAGAAGTATCCTCATTTCCAGCTCCATTAAAAGACAAGGCTCCCACAATCATAAATTAGCGAATGCAGATCAGGATTTTATATCACTGTCCAAATTGTACGTACAGCACACACAGAAAACTCAGAACTTTCAAATTAGATTAATTTGCTTGTTACTTCCTTTAGGTACATTCCACTAAACGTTAACTAAACAAGCTTAGCCAAGAAGCTGAGCTCATGTAGGTGTTTTCCCCATTTTCTATTAAGCTGAACATCTTAAATGACACAGAAGGGAGCAGAGTAGTAATTTATTTTGTTCATCTGAAGGCGAGGAAAAAAGGTTCATCTAAGGCATTAGGCTCAACTAATAATTATATTATTTAAAAACAAAACAAAACAAAAAACAAAAAAAACAAAGGCCAAGGGATCACAAATCCAGAATCTCAGTGTCAAGCCAATATATTAAGTCACCATATACAAAACCATAAATGTCCCCTAAGCAGGTCTTCAAGAAATATCATAGAGACTTTTAATATAGGCAGTGTATTGGGAATATTTGTTTACACAGAGCCTACAAATTCTGTATATACCAGAAGATAAAAATTTAATGGTATTGTAGTCTCTACCATGTACTAGAAATGTCCAAACATGGACTAAAAGAGAAAGATAATCAAATGATAGTGCAAAAACTTTGTTCTATATTCTTTCACCCTTTGAACATGGTTGACATGAAGATCTTCATTTCCTGTGCCTACACATCTCCTTATGCCTTGTGCTTTTGTACTCAGTACTCAATCCTGGGTAACATTCTGCAGTGGAAATATAAATCATTAAATCTACAGATGGCAAGGGCAAGAAACAAGCCACCCAGAACCCAGAATAAATAATTCACAAAGCCATAAGACCGAGATAGGAATGTGTTCTCCTGATTTTCTTTGCTGAAATACTTTTCCAAAGGTTTAGAAATAGGTATTTACAAACAAGAGTCAAGTGACTTGACTCTAGAAGTCATTTTTTCCTGTGGTATCAGCAGGATAACATTGATTTACTTGGGGACAAGTTCAAGCCCAGCATTTGTTCTTTGCAGACTGCCTCTCCAAAGGTGAAACTCATAGTTCAAATCTTATACACCAAATAAATTCCACTTAAATCTACTTTGATGGCTTAATTGGGGTGTACGACTTGTGTTGGCCTCCTGCAGAGTGCTGGATTTCACTCTATATTATTTGACCTTATTGTGAGAACAGTGTTGCATCTTTTACAGTTTGTTTTATTCATGATCCTGAGGTGAATACAATAAATAAAAGCTTGAAAAAGCATTCTTGAAGCAATTCCACTGTTTACCTTACTCCTGGGTAAGCAATGGGACTACAAGCACCAGCAGTGCTCAGGTTAACTGTTCATTCTAGATACACGGTTTGACTTCATTTATGATTTTACAATCCCCCCAAAATCCCAGTCTCAGTTGTTAAAGTGTCACGAGGTGCATACAATACAAAATACACAGAATACTCATAAAAGGGTTTTTCCTCTTTACCAAACTATTCTGCCTATATTATGGGAAATGGTCACATCTAAATCGAGCATGGGGAACAATTTCCTTGCTGATGACCGAGTAGGATTTTCAGATACATATACAAAGTACATATTCACACTACAGTTGTTCCACCAGCATATATACTACCTTTTACTTGCTCTGCTGATGCTCCAATAACTTGCCAAGTGAACCAATGTGCATCTAGAAACGACGCTGCTTCATTAGTACACTACTGTGCTCAGATTAATAAAGACCAGTATCACTAGCAGAGGTTTCTTTTCTGGAACCAGTGTCAAATTAATAGGTTTATGTGTCTTTCAGATATGGCTCACTCAGCTGCACCTTCGAGTGTTTTTAACTTGTCCACCCTTAAGATTGCAAGCTTATAAGTGTGTGCCCAGTGAGAGAAGGTAAGTAAAGGGACACTGAAGCATGGTGACAGAAAAAGCACTGACCTCCCATTGGCACAAACCCCGCACCTGGATGGCTCCAGGCCATCGAGTTCCTCCCTCTGCACTTCACCATTTCTCCTGGCAGCACAGAATTCCACATTGCTTCTCTGCACAGGACCTGCGGCTCTTGCAAGGCCTACTGCCTCCATGGCAGCCATGGCTCCAGCCACGCCACGCAGGCAGAATCAGGCAGGCTTTAGCGAGCAGAGCAAGGATGCCTGGCAAAGAAGGCAAGGGCCCTTGGGTGTCCCTGGTCCAGAGCAGAGAAATGCAGTGCCCTGGGGGTGCAGACACATGAGGTATTTAAACACAGGAAAGATTTATTACTGAAATACCACCATGGCTTTTAATTAGAAGGAAATGATTGAAAACCTCAGCTTAGTAGAAATGTTGAGTTGGCTTAGATACAGTCATAAAATTTGCTGTATTAATCTATGAAGCTCATGCTTCCAACATGTCTTCCACTGTGCAGAAAGACACAAGTGTACTGAACCATACTGCAGATATGCCAGGCAGATTTGAAACAAATCTCTCCTACAACAGCCCAACATTACTCTCAACTCCACTGATCATGGATTCAGGGTCCTTCAACACCAAACCAAATACAGCAAAGAAACAAGGATGCTTTTGGAAAACAAATGTGACATACTCTTTATGTAAGTAACGCAGCAAATGGCTGTCAAAACTAAAAGTGAAACTACTTCCCTTGGTACCACCTATCACCTGCAGGCCCTTACACACACTCTGTAGGGAAAGCATAACCTCGATGGAGGAGAAAGAAAGCCTGTAAGTCCCCTGATAAAAACTATCCTCATGAAACAAACACACTCCTGCCCTTTAAAGAAAATGACAGCCCATGACCTCATGTTCCAGGAGCTTTTTATGTCTGTTACATTTTTTAAGATACGGATACTAAGTCTAAAGCAAAATGTCAGCCATACATACACTTTAACAGTTTAAGAAGAATTAGTCGGAGGAGAAGGAGAAGAAAAATCTCCTAACCTTGCCATTTTTCTCTATTTCCAGGTATTGATTGTACTGAAGCTCATAATATCCACTTTACCAAGAGGAGAGGGGCGATAGCAGCAATTATCTGTTCACGAAGAGAAATATAAAAGCTCTACAAGGAACAATGCCTGAAATTAATTTAAGAATACCTTTAGGTGAATTTTTTTAGTCTGAAATTTTTAAGGGACTTATAGTTAAATATCAGTTTCACTAACTAGTCAATATTTCACAATATATAACAAGCTACATAAAAAATTGTTAAAATCCAAAAAATATATTTCATCTTGATGGCACTGACAAATTGTCTTCAACTACTCTTTAATACAAATACTCAGAAGCCAAACAGTCTTCAAACAAGATTTCAAGCATTAAGGTAATTTTCAGAGATTCCCCCCAGGGTTTCCTTCCTGATCTCTTTTTTTTCTTTTTTCATTTTTCTGGGGGAGTGCGAACAGAACTGGATCCAGAAAGTACAGAATATTCGTGTAGTATAACTGGGGGGGGTGTGCTTTCTTACCAGTAATTGGAGTTCTTCGTACGAATGGTTTTTTATGACCTATCAGTCTGGTCTGGAAAACCAGACCTCTTTGCAAAAATCCTAGAGAGTATATGCATGCCCTTGCTCCATCATGCTTTTCCCAAAGGTACATAAGGAGGAAAATATCCAGGACCATTTAAATTTTCCTTTGGCCACAGATACTGAATTTCAAATCCTGAAAAACTCTGTAGGAAAGAGAAGGAAACAAATACTCTTTCATATCACACATCTTGAAAAATTCCAGTTTAATTCAATCTTCCAGTCTTTGAGAGTGAATCCTATTTACATTCACATGGCAGATCACTCCAAAGAGCCTCTTCCCTTCTGGAAATTATGTGACAAACTGTTTTGGTGCCACCTGATGTCCCAACAGCAAGTGAGAAGCTCTACCACATGCCAAACCCTTGCCCAAGGCCTCTGAGACGATACAGCGCACGGTGAAGGTATGAATGTGACCCCTGTTGCTGCATAACAGATGTCAGATGCAAAGATGTTTCTCAACTGAGCAATAAAGCACATTTCATTTTTAGGCCTAATAATTCATGAGTTTAAAGATTCTAATGTATCATGGTTAACACCCAGCAGTCATCTACTCCCTGGCAAGTCTACTGCGAAGTGTCAGAGTAAGTCATATATAAACACATTAAATTCTAACAAGTAGATGCAGAACCACTGAAATCACTGTACCTCAAAATCACTTATTAGTCATACTAATTCAAGGTAACACTCTAAAAATAAGCCTCTGCTTCAGAAGGCTAAGCTATGAATCACCATAATATATGAATCATAACTTCAAATGCAGTAATGAAAAGACATGGGAAAATAATACGGTTTGTTCAGGAGAGTGCTGATTATTCCATTTCACAGAAGACTGAAAAAAAGCAAGTTTCATTATTTTTATATAATCATGCTAAATTGCAAAGCCCTCTACACATCCAGCCTATTTAAATACCATTTTAACAATGTAATTGCTAGAGATATTTCTCTCCGTCTTCTTTTAAAAAAACTACACCAGTAACAACACCTTAATTTATTTTGCTATTCATTATTCTAAGGGGCTGACACCTGGCGGAAACTATTTTGTTTATATTCATTCATATCGGGGTACTCAGCTGGAGAAGGCCCAAGTGAATAATTAACTAATCAGTGGAAGAACAGTGCACTTCCCAGCACAGAGGAGATCCTGGAATTCCCACTCTGTGACAAAGATAAATTCACACGCAAGCACGAAAGTCTCAAAATTTGAGATCTTTAAAGATGAAACAATAAAATATTTCTTCAAAACTTTGACTGTGGTTGTCAATCTTTTATCCATTTAATAGCTGTGAATCAGCCAACAGACTATGCTCATCTGAGCATGTTTTGAAGCAGGGGGACATTGGCACAGGGAATTTAATAACAAATTCTATCTAACATTGGGTACCATTTCCAACCCTATGCCAATGCCAGCTCTTGAACATACATTATCCTCTTCACAGAGGGGTTAGTGGAATTAACCTTACGCAAGGGAGGCTACATACTTAAGATGTAGCATTATCCACATTTTCATCATGTTCCTTTGAAGTTTGAAAAGCTTTGTGTACATTCTTGATTCAAACTCTGATTCTTACACAGAGGAATAGAATATAAAATCTCCTGAATTCTAATGTGTCCGTTCGGGGATAAAGTGTCCAGTGACTGGAATCAAAAGTATTGAACTTAATTTGCTTAGACATAACCTAACCCTCCCCGTGTACCACACAGATATCTTAAGTCTTAATAGACAGGATATTAGGCTTTCACTCTAGGGCCAAGCACTTAGAGGTCAGGCACCGAACTAAATCTTCAGGTTTCCAAATCTTTAACTGATCCAGCCATCATTTTCATAAAGAGGCCTTATGTTTATACGTCAGTATTTCAATAAATGTAGGGTAAGAAAGTACAGCACAAGGCTGTGCATTTGCAGCCGTTCTTCAGCAACGAATCCCTCCAACACAAAGAACTTCTTTGCACATGTTATATCTGTACCCCCATGACATTTTGATTAAAAATGTAACTAATCTTACAAGAAGCCCTGCTCAAATGCAATCAATTATACTTTGTCCAAAATGAAGCTGGAGCACCTTTGTGGAAGAAAAATGAGAGGAGAAGCTAGTTTGTGGAGGTTGTCTATTGATGAATGGACAGAGAACTGTGAACATACCAACTCCATTACCATTACAGACAAATTAAAACTAATGCACTTCTTTGTATTTCACGAGTTATACTTTGTTACTCCAGAGACTGACTAAATTGGACTTTAAGTCTTCTGAATGATGCCAAAGATGGACTAATGAGCCAGAAAATTTCCATCACATGTTTTCTTGCCCTTCTATAGTACGTTAAAAATAGAAAAATTTGAATACTTCGAATAAGACATAAATACGTAACTTGGTCAACATTTACTAGGTGCTAATAACCAAGGCTTGTAATTTTTCATAGTATCATAATATACTATATGAAATTGAAGCTGATGAAACTACTTCAAGCTAGATAAAAATAATTGATTCACAAATCCAAGTTGTAAAGCACAGTCAAGCTTTTTGCCTCTCGGAAATCATGTTGAACAGGTAGTAACAGGTTGCATCTGAAATTTGTGCTCATTTCTTCAAAAGACGTATAGAAACTCCACATCCCCCAAAGCTATACTCTGCAATAGCTAGAGCAAGAAATACTAGAAAAGAATAAAAAATAACACAGCAGACTAAAGGTAGTGGCCTAATTAGTGGTGTAAATGTAATGTAATAAGTACATCAGTATATAAAGAAACAGATCCCAAACCTGTGTAGTCCTATTGACATTGTTGGAGTCCCGGTTACCTGTAATAATTAAATTACTTGTAATAATTAAATTAATAGCCCCCTTGAAAGTGTAATAGTAGAAAATTACAAACTTAGATATTCATGAAGACAGTGAGAAAAAAAAATATTCTAGACTAAACAATGGAAACACACAGCATGTTCAATGATCTGGAGAACCCTTACATTCTGACAGTGCTGTAAGAAACATTGACTAATTTGAAATCATAAAAAATGTGGGCAATCGTCAAATCATTTTGAATGACATGAATGACACTCCTCTTTCTTATATCAGCTTTTGGGACACAACACTGCATAAACAGATACTCTACCTCTATCTATTACTGTAACACTATGCTACATAGACTGAAGGTTTAATACATTTACTTTAACAGTGCACCTTTTAGGTTTGTCTGTCTGGTCAGATGTTTAAAAACAGATTACTTGAAAATCTCACTATTTTGACAGGGTATTTTATTAGCTAGATTTGCTTATGAATAAAAGCTTAGAAATGAATTAGCTTCAGAAGAAAGTACCACAGATGAAGTATTATAAAAACATCACAAATCTAGTTCCCTGAATTAGAACACTGTATTACAAAGCTTCAGGAAGCCTGCTTATTTTTCACAGATAGATAGATAGATAGATAGATAGATAGATAGATAGATAGATAGATAGATAAAAAAAAGCATCCAGCAGCCATGGTCATTTAACATAGCTTCCTCTCCTCTTTACTGGCTTATGTACCTAAGTGCTTCTTAGCTGTTCTGAAACATCTTGTTTAGAGAAGGCATCTTGTTAGACAAAGTGGCAGCCACAGAAAAAGTGAAGCTCAAAAGCTGGTTTCATCTGTAACTGTTCCTTTTTTTCCCCCCTTATAAGGCAGATAATGATTGATGGTTCAACTATGACACACTCCAGACCAACTGCATCCCTGCTGCAACTGCAGTGACTCTGATCAGCTTGGCCCTTTTAGCCTGATAAACAATAATAAGGACAAACCATCAATTATGCTCTTACTTGTCCTTGTCTGTAGTAAAAGGCGTATTATTTAGATGTTTTGAAAGCTTCGTAAAAATATAGATATTTCTGTAAATCAGTACAGTTATTGAGGAGTCTCAAAGTGGCTAGTATATCTTGAGAAATACCTTACTTCCTATTCTGACATCTAAAGATTAACTTATTGCCAGGACTTCTGACGTGGAAGACATTGAGAGCCAGGTATTGAGACCCTAGGTCCCATAAAAGTCAGTGGTTATCTCTTAAAGTTTATTTGCAACTGCATTGTTTTTGCTAAATTGTTTGTGTAAAGCTAAAAAGAGATTAATTTTCTCTTTAAAACTTACAGCACTCACAGGAGGGAGTTGCTATTAGGACACCTAGTTCAATCTAATGGCATTTACAACTGATATTAAAAGATTATACCAACACAACTTCTTCAAATTCATGAGCAGTCTCCACATCACAGAACTGGGAAAGAGCAAGAAAACACCACATATGAAGTGGACATTTTACAAGCATGAATTCAACAGAGATCATCTATGAACAGAAAATAAAATAATTTTCTCTTAATTTGCAGAAGGAGTTACCTTTGAACCCTGAAAAATTTTCTCTCTCTTAAATTGGAAGATTCCTGGAGAATTAGTATTACATTATACTTGGGTCTGGCT
>VYZW01055593.1:0-13026 GCA_013401315.1 Balaeniceps rex
GCCCACCTCTCCAGCCTGTCCAGGTCCCTTTGGATGATGACATCCCTCATCGAGCAGCCTCGTTTCTCCCCCGAAGAAGACAAATGGAGCATTAGCTGTTTGGGGACAGCTTTGTGTATCTTTGGTAGGGAAGTGTTTTAACTCACGGCAACAGGCTGTGTAAATCAGAGCTGGAGCCGCAGCCAAATGATGCAATTAAGAGGTCTTGCTGTCAACAAACAATCATGCAAATTTGTTCTCTCTGATACGAATCAAGGAGGAGACATGACTAAGCATGTAATGGCAGGGGGTTGGGAGTGGAAGAAGTTGCCCGATGCTTCCTCATGAGGGAAAAACTTATTGCAAAATGGAAACGGTGAAAAGGTGAAGATTTGTGTGCGTCTCTCCAGGAACTGATGTGGCCGGGCAGTACCCGACGGCGGGTCCCGCGCGAGGGTTAGGTGGTTTGGTCTCTCCTCTGAAGGCACGTTTTCCCACCAGGACCCTTGCACAAGGCTTGCAGGATGTTTATCTTCACCAAGGACCAGCTAAGTTGGTTTTTTTTTTTTTGCTGACAGCCAGCTCTTGTCCCCCTCAGAGCTGAGCTGCGACCAGCAATTAAAGGCAATCAGCAGTGTCCTAATTAAGAGCAACACTTGCAGCCCTTAGCTGGAGGTGTAGGATGCAGAAAGGCCATTTTGGGGGGGCTGGTGCCTGCGGTGAGCCAGACCCAGCCACGCTCCTCGCCGGGGAGATGGGGCCGGGACCTCGTGGGTGCTGCGTTAGCAAGCGGGGAATGGCTGCTGGTGTGGCCACTGTCACCCCGGGGGAATTTGCACACCATGGGATGGTCTCAGCACTCGGTTTGGGGACTGTAACCCGCCCGCTGAAATCCTGGCGCCTTAGCAAAGCCTTCGCTGGCGTCTGCCTCGGACGCTTTCGGGCCAAGCATCAAAGATGCGGCCCCGCGTGGGTGGTGCAGGTTTGCTGCCTATGTTGACATCTCTCTCTAGAGCGGGAGGTGATGGGGATTTTTTGGTCCTGATCCTTTGGCCTCGATGCTAAAAGGAACAGCCGCTCCCGTCGCATCCGCAGCCCTCGAGCACCTCTGCCCATAACCAGTCGCTGCGGTGCGGTGGGTGGCATCGGTCCCCCATGCTGTGCCTGGTGACCTCTCGCTGAAGGACATCGTTCAGCTTGGGCCTCGGGAGGTGTTCCTAAAACATCTTGAAATGGGTTTAAATGTGAACCGAGCCCCCAGCCCTGACGCGGCACCCGCCCCAGCACCCTTCACGGTGCAGGCATGGACCCTTCCATCCCTTTCCATTGCCCTGCCATGGCTCAGCCGCCGTCTCGATGCATACGGTACCATACGCTGCTCCGTCTGCCAGGTGTCTCCTGCGCCCTGGGTGGCCCGTCTTGCTGTGCACGTCAGGCATTTCCCTTATAGCGCTGGCTCGGCGCCACGGCCGTACGTAAGCAGCTGCTCAGCTATTAAACAGCCTTATAATCTCAGGACTTAGCATCAAAGCAGAAGCTCTCTTAGCAGAGACGTGCGGGGATCAGACTTAAAAGAAGTCGCCGAAGTAGGCTGGGGAAGCGTCTTTGCCAAGTAACATCTGTCTAAGACAGTTAACGTTAAGTACAAAAAAAAAAAAACCCAAACCCACAACACCCTTTTGTTTGCTTCTGTTTAATGAGCAAGAGAGTGCTCTCGTGGAGCCCGGCGTCTCATTTCGCTTTCTAAACCGGGTCTTGCATAAGCCCATGTGCTTACCTGATCTTTTCCTTCTCTTTCGAAACAGGCATGCGAGCCCAGCTGGCCTTTTGCTGACAGCTGTAGTGGCAATTTCCTACACAATCGCGATGCTGTATGAGGGGTGAGTAGCTTTGCAAAGCTGGAGAGCTTCTAATTATTTCTATCAGCTTTTAACTCCCGAGGTTTCGGGCAACTGCAGGAATAGAGATGGTTTTTTCCAATTAATTCAGCGGGGAAGAAGGAAAACAGAGGATTGTTTTTCCGTTGTTTTGATAATGGGCAGATTCCTCTCTGAAACTATTTGCTGAGTTCTAGGAACGTTTATGCATTTGTTTATTTTTATCAAAATTAGATCTTTTTTTTTTCTTTCGGGTGCCTGTTTCTGTCTATACAAGAACAACAAGGAAGGCAGTGAGGGGACTCATTGTGTCTTCTGAAGAGCCCCTGCAAGAAGAGCTTGCATTTTGTAGTTCCTTGGATGGGCTTCTCTGATATTTTGCACCACAACAGCCCGGCAGCCCGGGACAGAACAGCCCAGAATTATTCCCAGAAGCAGCAGCTTCAGCAGTGAAAGGTCTTTTGGGTTTGCAAGGGAGGAGGAGATGCAAAGAGAGCCGAGGCCGGGCTGCGTGCCGGGGGAGTCCAAGCACGTGCTGAGCCTCGTCCCGCTCGGCGCAGGGATGGTCCCGGGTGGGAGCAGCTTGGAGCTGCTCCACAATCCGGAGAGACCGAGCCGAGGATTGCCACGGCACAGGAATAGTCAGGCTGGGCCAAGCTGTGAAGGGCAGAGTTTCTGGGTCCAAAGGAGAGCACACAGTAGGCTTGATTTTAATTCCATCCCCCTTCATTTGCCCCTCTCTTGTGTCTCTGCCCCCTCTCTCCCCAAATTCCCATCCTCCCAACCACAGGCCTTTCACAGAGGAAATATATCGGCAGAAACAGAAGGGAGTGAAGAACAAGTAGCAACAGGTACGTTTGCCGATCGGTGTTTCGGCCAGAGGGGCTGCTTTGCCAGACTCCCCCACCTACGAGCGCGTTCGGTGGGGATGGGAGCATCGCCCGCCCTCCCCGTGCGCCCCTGCCCAGCCCTGCCTTCCCTGGCTCCTCCGGAGCCCTTCCTGCACTTCTCAAGGCATTTGAGCTTCAAACCTCTGCAAAAACCCAGGCGGGAAGGCTTTACGCAGCGGTGGTTGTGTCCGCCTCTTGGCACCCAACCAGCAACCCCCAAATTGTTTTGATTATATACTTGAGAGTCGGTGCGAGGGAAAATTGCTGGGGAGCTTCGAGGCTCCAGGCTTAGTCTAAATCAGGAGAAAAAAGCAGCTATTAGCCATGGCAGGTGCTCCAGCGAGCGGCAGGGATGGTGCGAGAGGGCTTGCGTGCCCAACCACCCCGCAGGGAAATCGGGCGTCCCTGCTCCGGGCTCTTCCATGCCTGAGCCGAGAGCATTCCTGCACCTGGGCTTGCACCGGCTCACCCCAGAAATTCAGCCCAGGTTTGCTTTTTGGGGCCAAAGGTTTCCGCAAAAGCAGAAGTTCCTGCCCAGGCTCCTTTCCCTGGGGTTAAATACCCCCCTGGAAACCCCCGGTGCATCTGCCCGCTGCGGTTGGAGAGGCTGGACAAGCACACGGCAAAGATGCTGTAGCACCAGCGCGGTCCCTAACAGAGTCTTGTCTCTTCGCCTTTGCAAAGCAGTGTCTCGGATACCTCGGCACAGCATGCCTCTCCGGTCCCCACGCTGTCCGATTTGACCGTTTTCCTACTGAGATGTATCCTACTAATTAGCCCAGCAACCCTTAATGAGCCAACCGAGCACCCTGCAGTATTGGAAGTGATCAGAGGATCAGCCTGAGCACGGCGGCACCTCCTCGCTGCAGCCCGCGGGAGCTGGAGGTCCCTGTCCCCGAGGGGGATGGAGGGATGGCAGCCATCCCGTGGGGAAGCCCCAGCATGGAGAAGACCAAGGGGAAGAGTCAATCCCCATCCGTACCCTGCAGATATCCCATCCCTGGCCATGTCAGTGCCCTGATCCCCTCCACACCCACCCAGCCCCTCCTTTTCCCCGGGGGGCCACGTGAGGGTCCTGCCTGCCTTCCCCACCACCCAGTGCCTTCCAGCTATTTTTCACTGCCTTGCAGGGGCGGTGGGGGGGGGGGTGGGGGGGAGGGAAGGGGCTGCTTCTGCCTCCTGCACTGCGCAGCAGCCGGGTACGGATCTGCCCCCTCCACCCCTGCCACCGGCCTCGGCGAGTCCCAAAGAGCCCGGTGCTGGATCCTGCCCTGAACGGGAAGCTCCCAGGGGTGACGCTTCAGGCTCCAGGTTCAGTGTTTACAGATTCCCAGAACAGTTTGAGAAATAAGCTGTAAATGACCAAAAAAAAAAAGCAGCGTAAAGCCCCCGGCAGCAGCGCTGGAGAAGGGAGCTGCGCTGCTGCCGGCGCCCGTGCCGGCACCGGGATGCGGTGCCACGTCTCAGCGTCGTGTTGTCCCCTCCGCAGAGGGTCCTCCCTTTTCTCAGCGTCACCTCTGTGAAGCGGTCCCATTTCCTTTTGCTTTTGCATGTTGTAATTCACCCTTCGGGCATTGCTCAGCAGGAATTAAAAGTGTTGGTTTCTTTTCAGTCCAGCCTCTGTTTCCTTCGGCCAGGCTCACGGACACCGTGTTTCTGTTTCACCGCTTCAGAACCATTACACAAGGATTTTTTTTTATCACCATCTCAACGACCTTCCTCTTAAAGACTTGGGCATCGTATTTTATTTTTAGATAAGTTTCCACATCCCCTTCACAGTCCATGTTTATAGACGGAGGCTAAAACAGCCCCGTACCCATAGCAACCAGCGGAGAGGATATGTTGCGTTGCTCAGACAATTTATGTCAGAGTTGCCAGTCCTGGCTCAAAGTCTCTGATGTAAATAAATTCAGATTTGTTGATAGGTGATATCAGTATTTACCAAAGAGGCATGTGCTTGTTCAGGAAGGATTACTCGTAACGAGAACACAGCGATGGCTGTATCCATGCCGTCTCGTTCCCAGTCTGAGGACTACGTACGCCTTTCCCTTTCCCCGCTGCGAGGCCGGGGGGACCCCAGTTGGACCATTCCCATCCCCGATCAGGATCAGCCCCCCCAGATGGGTGTCTGTCACCATAAACCCCAGTGCCGGAGCTGCTTCCCCTCCCGTGCCCGCAGCATCCCAAAAGCGCAGGGGTTTGGTGCTGCACTGGGACCGGCTTCGTGGACTCCTTCCCCCTTGATCCACCATTTCACACCCAACCCATCCCACTTCCCAGCCGCTCCACATCGGCTTTGCATTGCACAAGGGGTTTTTTGGGGGCTATGCCGGATATATCCCCTTTTTTAGTAGCTCTTCCCGCAGCAGCCAGCGCGGATTAATGCGTTGCTGCGTTCGCAGAACGGGTTCTGGCTGCCGTAAAGCTGGAGTTTGATGTTTCAGAGGCGTCTGCTCTGTTCCCTAAAGCGAAACTGAGGAGCTGGGAGGTGATGTTCAAGCCCATCTTGAAGGGTCCAAGGGTGCGGGGTTGGCCCTGGCCGGGGCCAGTCCCCGGAGATGCCGTGCCGCTCACCGGTGCTGTGGGGATGAAAACACAGAGAGACCCTTATTTATATTGTTTTATAGTATTTAACAGCAAGGGATTAAGGGAATCTCCTTGGTTTTAAGGGAAAAAAATTGATTCCTCTCGCATTACCTAATATTTCTAAGAATTTGAGATTACAGAGCATGGGGATGAAACCTTCAGGCCAAGCACGAAGCACCGGCGGTGTCGGAGCTATTTCCCCCCTTCCCATCCCCAAGGCCAGCACCTGGCTGCGGCTGGGCCGTATCCTGCACTGATGCAGGGGTGAACCCCACGGCCTCCAGGTCAGGACGTGAGACTCCTGCTCCTTCCAAAGACAAGACCTGCACCGTCGGACCCCCAGGAGTAGCCGGTTGCAGACCTGGTGCCGCGCCGGCACGGGCGGGTGCATCCCTCCGGCTCTCGGGGAGGCGTTGAGCACCAAGCGGGGTCCCTGGAAATGCGGTTGTGGATCCGTTTTCATAACTTCACGGCTTCAAAATCCACTGTGGGGTTTGCTGGGCCCATCGGAGCTGGGCAGGGGGGTTGTTCGCAGCCTTGGGAAGCGCCGCACGTGAGGCTGTGTGCAGATGCCGCAGATAACGCCCGCCTTGATGTTCAGGACATTTCTCCAGAGCAAACACCGGGAAAGGAGAAACTAGTTAAATCACAACTCCTGCCTGGCAGGGACGGCCGGGTCACCCGGTCCATCGCACCGCGCTGCCTCGGGTCACCCCATCCCGCCGCGCAGCCCCCGCCGGCGGCTCTGCCCACCCTCGTGCTCCACCGGGGTTTTCTTCGCGTGGCCGCTTGCGTGGGTCCCCCGCACGTGTCTCCCCTCCCTGAAACTGCACATGATATTTTTTTTTTTTGGGGGGGTGGGAGGATCACCCGTACAAACCCAAATGGCCCCAAGCGATGGGGACGCGATGCGGGGCCAGCTCCACGCTTGCGGGATGCTTCATCCAGGGACGCTCTGGGCTGCAGACAGAGGCTGCGTCCCGCGGTCCTTTCCCTGAACGCAATGGGATGGTGGGGACATCCAGAACGGGGGACGTGTCCTCAAAGGCCTTGCCCTCCATTTCGACTACCCATAACGCCATGCCCGTGTTTGCTTTCGCCCGGCGAAGCTGCACTGCCTTCACCCGAGGGAGGGCCGGGCACTGGCCCTTGCGTGGCAAACAAACGCGATTTAGCCAGGAACGGAGAATAAACACGTGGCGCAATCAAGGCAGCACGGGTGGCATCGGCGGAGCAATGGAGGAGTCACGATTCCCGCTGGGCTCCTGCCAGGCCCCGCTTGCTGAGTCTGCACTTTTGCTGTTTGAAGGAACAGATGGGAGGGAAACGGGGGGCTCGGGGCTCTGGCAGAGGCTCCCGCACCCATCCCGACGCCGAGGCTGAACCTCGGCACGGCCGTTCGGTGGGCACGGGGGACAGGCTTGCCTGCCGGCGATTGGGATTTGATGCAAAAGCAGAGATGAGCTTTGAGCGCGGGTGGCACGGGGGCTGTCAGGGGCAGGTTGGGCACTGGCTGCTTTATCGGGGACCCCTTACTCCAGAGAAGGCAGAGGGGGGACACGACAGGACTTATCTTTACAGGGGAATAAACCCGTCTCCTCTATCCCCGCTGCGTAGGGAAAGCAGTCTGGGCTTTAAATGGTCACGAAGAAATGCGATGGGAAGAGCGCCCTGGTGGGAAGCCGTTTCCAGGTGGGAAACCACCAGTGTTGGAGCCCAAACAAATGCCCGGGGCAGGATCAGCACCCATCCCGCCTCGGCAGAGCCGGCGTCGAGCTGCCTGGGCACTGCTGGCAGGCTCCTGCCCTGGGGTCTGCGGACGCAGGCAGCCCCCGCCTCGTGGGCGCCCAGGGGATGCTTCAAAGTGACCCCCAGTGCCGCGAGAGCGGCGGCGGCCCGTGCCCACCATTCCCCCTGCCCTTGGCATCCCTCCTGCCAGGGACAGCACGGAGACGCCATCCAACCCACCCCGTCCCAGCCCACCTCCGCCCGCCACCCCAGGGGCCTTTACGCACGGAGCTCCTGCCATGTGCCAGAGGAGAAGTTAGGAGGCTGTTGTCTTTAATCTGCACGCTGAAAAGCCGCCCCAGGACAGCCCGGCGAGCTGGCCACGCTGCGCCGCATCCTCCTTGGATCTTATTTCGAAAAAAAAATCGGAGGAATGTGCTGCTTTTTCCATGTTGCGTTTTCTTCGGAGGGGAATTGTTTACCGAGCGCGGCTCCGTTCTGACTCGGGGTTGCAGGAGGGAGGCAGAGCAGGCAGAGCCCCACCGGGAAGGCGATGTCGGGGCTGGGGGTCTGCCCGCGGCTCTGCTTTGCTGCTGCACCAGGGCTGAGCATTCGCGGGAGCCTGCGGGGTCCTCGATTTGGGTGCCAGCATGGAGCCAGGCTCAGCCCTTGCCCAGCTCAGCCCCCCCAACCCTGACCCCCACCCCTCGCAGCCCCAAACCCTGCGCTGGCCTCAGCCCCTCCAGACCCCACGACCGAAGCAGCAGGGATGGATGAGGGACCCAGACACGAAACACCTCCGGGCTCCGAGCCCTCGGTGCCGGCTGCGCATCCCTCTGCCAGCTCCAGCCCGTCGCTGCTGGCCGGCTCCCTGCCTCCTCTTGGGCTTTTATTTTTGTCCTATAACCCCGGCAGCCATCGCTATTTCCATGGGAACCCTCCTGAAATCCGTAGCGACGCGTCCGCCGGGGTCACCGAGCCTCCCTCTCCCCCATGCCCTATATTCCAAGCCCAGTCGGTGCCCATCTCCGGTTACAGGTGACATTTCCCTCTAATCCCAGGGAGGCTGCCACTCTTCGATGGGAGCAGAAGACGCCAGAGTTTGGGGACACATCCAGGACGCGCAAACGCCTTCGTCCGTGCCAGATGCTGGCGGGGTGCTGCTGCCTTCGAGCGAACCGCGGTCGAGAGGATGGGATGAGGTGGGATGGAAACTGGGAGCAGAGGATTCCAGGGTGCCTCTGGCTCGGGGAACCCCGGTTCTGCTCTGTACGGAGCTCTTGACCCAGCTGCGCCACGTGGTTATCGACGATGAGTTAATGTCACCTCGGCGCACTCGGAGGGGAGATGTTTCCATGGCATGGAGTGGGGCACCATCCCTGGGGTGCCCGGGTGGCGAAGCCAACCCCCTGCAGAGCGGTGCCACCGAAACCCCAGCTCTCGCCACGTGCTCGGCTGTCCGACGCGTGTTTGCGCTGCCGGTAAGGAACGCAGCGGCATCGACACTTCCCTGGCTTTGCACCACGATAGGGGCGTTCAGCCAACGATGGGAGAAGGGGAGCAGACCACGGCACGGCACGAGCCTGCTCCGGGAGCTGCATCGCGCCGGGCGCGGGGATGGCGTCTCCAAGGGAGCTCTCACCACCCCTTGCCTGGATGACTCAAGGAATTGGGGAGTTGAGACATGTCTCAGGCTTCCAAATTCTCTGTTAATCAAATCCCAAATGCTAAAAGGAATCAAGAGACATGAAAAGTGTTGCTAAAGAAGTAGGGGGTGGGGGAAGGAAACAAATAAAAGCCACCCCCCCGGTCCCCAGCGGCAAAGCAGCCCGCTTCTGCATCATATCTCATCTGGGAAAAATTATATGTTGCGAATTACGTGCTTCTTTTTGAAAAGCCTTAAAGGAGATTTAATAAAATGAGACAAGCTAATAATATAGGGAATGAATAGCAACCCTGGATTCTGCATCTTGATTTAATCAGATGCTTTTCCCCAGGGGGACAAGCAAGAGCTATAGCTAAAGCCTCCCTTCCCCTCCCTCCCCAGCTGCTCCCCTCTTCCTCCAGCCCTCGCTCCTTCTCCCATCCCAGGGGAGCAGCCGGGGCAGGATTTGGGGTCCCACAAGGTCCCGCTGTTCGGCAGCAGCCGCTGGGAAATGCGCAGCCCACGGGGTTATTTGTGAGCGGGCTAAGGAGCAGCACGCCGGGGTGCTGCACGCCGAACAGAGAGAGGGTCCCTGTCTGAAGAACAGGTCCCTGTCCTGGGGGAGAAAAGTGGGAATTGGGGAGCCAGGAAAGCCGGGCTGGGGAGAGGGCTTGGCTCCGTGTGCGTACGCACAAAGCCCCGCTCCGGAGCCGGGGAACGCCGTGTGCTGCTGCGCAGGGGACGAGCCCTTGGTAGGACGTGAAGCATCTTAACGGCAAAGATAAGGAGCTCACATCGGATGTGCTCCTCTCCGTGGCCTGGGAGAGGCCGCGGGGTCTGCGTGTGCCGGGGCGGAAAAGGCACAAACGGCTGTTCCAGTCTCGGCTTTTCCACCGCTTGGACCCATAGCACCCAGCCACGAACCGGGGGCGGCTCGACCCCAGGGTGACGACACTTCTGGCTCCGCAGCACGCTCAGAAATCAGAGGCATGTTCTGATGTAATTGTTCTTTTCCGAGCATCCCCCCGCTCGCCAGTCCCTGGGCCAGCGGCACGATGCACGCTCCTGCCTCCTGGTACATTTTGCTTCCTACATTTTTCCAGAGGCTGTTGCTGCTGCGAGCTCTCTTTTGCCGCTCGCACAGTTCGTCCAAGCCAGACCCTAGGGAGCTGCGTGTTCTGTCGCCGGGATGTTTGTGCGACTTTCGTGGAATTTCCTTTCCTCGGCCGCTTGCTCGCGGCCGCTGGGTGGGTTTTGTTCGTTGGCAGGTGGCTGGTAAACCCGGGAGAGCGCAAATAGGGAGAGAAATAGCAAGAAACCAGGGAATGATCTGTACTGAAGACGTTCGATTCCATTAAAGGTGTCTGCGGTCACTGGGATTCGTGCACGGCCGCCTGCCTGAGGCTCTCGCTGTACCGAGCAGCTGCGTGAGTGAGCAAAGAGCTTGTGTCCTCCAAAACTGGGCGAGGAGGAAAACACCCTGCAAATGAAATGGCAGGGTCAAACTTCGCATAGGCGGTACAGCAGCCACGGGGGAAAATGCTATTTTATCTGTCCCTGCTTCAGACTGGGGCTATTTGTAGTCAGGTCAGAAATAAGTGGTGATTTTTAACAGAGTCATAACCATGGGAAGGCTTTGCCTCGCAGCGAGGTGGATCCTTTATCATCCATCACTGGCAGCCGGCTCCTGGCAAATGTGCTCTGCTTCCACCAGGAGACGAGTTTCTAGATGATCTCAGGGGGACTCAGCCCAACGCCTCGTAACGCTCCCCTCCTCAGGCTCTGCGTGACTGCGAGGAGCCGGGCTCTGGGACAGCGCAGGCAGCGCCCACGTCCTCTCCCCGGGAGCTCCTGCAGCCATCAGCTCTCCTCCGCCCCTTGCTCCCAGGGGATCCCCGGCGGGGTGGCTCCGGTCGCATCCCGCACCCCTGAGCCAAGCCCACGGGATGCCGGCGGCACAGCTGCCTCGTGGTGTGCTCTGCCTTTGCTGTGGCCAAAGAGCCTTTTGGAGGGAGCGAATGGATATTCCCTTGCTGAAGCCTGTTAACCTAAGAGCAGGCTTCGATTTTTTTTTACCCATTCCTGGCACGATTAATAGTTGTACAGTTAACAATAAACGCCAATCGAGATATTCAATTTGTCTGTCCCCCAGAGGTCGGCGCTTCCCATTCTCCCTGTTGTTTTCCATCGACCGCTTCAATTAAATGATCTTTTTTGTTATTTTGGGGTGATACATTTGTGCTCTGTCATTGGCTATTAAACCGCTTCGCTGTCTCGCACACAGATCAATAAACACGGGAAACCGTCCCGCTTTCTCTCCCCAAAGCGTCCTTGTGCCTCTGCTGCCGGGCGGGATGTTTCCCTGCAGGCAGGGATGGGGCTGTTCAAACGCTGCTCCCTTCCACCCCACAGACGGCTGCAATTCCTCTGTAAACCTTCAGACAGCGTTTAAATTAATGTCCAAGTGTGAGACCGCACTCGGGGGGGGGACGAAAAGCTCAGCAGCATCCGTTTCTCAAACGGCGCTGATGAAATGCGCTCCACAAATTTGTGTTCTAGCTGTCCCCAAGGTCCCTCTCAGCGTTGTAGGTGAGGCTTCTGCTATCCTGAACTTTATTTAAACATCAACTTTCACTAAGTTTTTTTTCTAACAGATCCTCACAGGGTTTTTTTGATTCAAACTCTCTCATCAGCCTGATGTGAAAGAGGAGCTTGGCTTTTCCTGGGCCTCGTCTCTCACTCGTTGATGGCCCAGAGATCCCTCAGCACAGCAACATTCCCATTTCCCCAGGACTACCGCCCGGGTGCCGCTGTCTCAGGAAGACGCTGGTTCAGTCAAGCGCTGCAGCCCGGCTGTGTGGGGGGCCTGGGGGCCGCCTGGGCTGGCCCTTGCGTCCAGCTCCAGTGAGACCCAGCAACTCAGCACCGACAAGATCAGACCCCCGATATAAAGCAGCACCATGCACCCTGCCCGACCTGGGAGCAACCCTGCTGCCTGCACTGCGCCTGCATCCCTGTGAGCATCCTTCCTCCTCCTCCTCCTCCTCCTCCTCCTGGCAGCGCCCCCCCCCCGGCCCCACAGGGGCTGCAGGGCCCTGTGCTGCGGCTCATGCCCTCAGGCCGAGCTTCCCCAGCCCTGCTCGGGGCAGTGATGCAGATGCCCTGCCTGCCCTGCCTGCCCTGCCTGCCCTGCCCGCGCTGCTCGCCGGCCGTGCCCTCGCCTGCCCCCTAGCGGGGGGAGCCGGCTCTGCAGCGGCGCCGCGCTCGGCGCCCCGGGGCTGGGCTTGGGGTCGGGGCTGGGGTCGGGGCTGGGGTCGGGGCTGGGGTTAAGGGCAAAGCTTCTGCGCTGGGAGCGAGTGGAAACCGCAGCAAAACCACGCCGGAGAGCGGGCTGGGACCCCCCGGGCCCCCCCGACCTCCCCGCCGGCCTGGGTCCCGGCGCCCGGGCAGCGCGGCTGGGGAAGGGGTCCCGCTCGGGGCGACCCCGCTGCAGGGCGTGAGAGCCCCGGGAGCCCCGAGCCGGCTGCAGAGCGCCGGGAGCCCGCACCGGACTGCGAACGGGACGGATACAAAGCACCGGGTCCCCGGGCTGAGCTGCAAAGGGGTCGGCTTGCAAACGGGACCGGGAGCCCGCACCGGGCTGCGAACGGGGCCGGGCTGTGCAGAACCGGGAGCGGGAACCGGGCTGCAAACGGGACGGATACAAAGCACCGGGTCCCCGGGCTGAGCTGCAAAGGGGTCGGCTTGCAAACGGGACCGGGAGCCCGCACCGGGCTGCGAACGGGGCCGGGCTGTGCAGAACCGGGAGCGGGAACCGGGCTGCAAACGGGACGGATACAAAGCACCGGGTCCCCGGGCTGAGCTGCAAAGGGGTCGGCTTGCAAACGGGACCGGGAGCCCGCACCGGGCTGCGAACGGGGCCGGGCTGTGCAGAACCGGGAGTGGGAACCGGGCTGCAAGCGGGGCCGGGCTGCGCTCTACCGGGAGTGGGAACCGGGCTGCAAACGGGACGGGGCTGTGCAGCACCAGGAGCCCGAACCGGGATGCAAACGGGACGGGGCTGTGCAGCACCGGGAGCCCCAAGCGGGCTGCAAGCGGGGCCGGGCTGTGCAGCACCGGGAGCCCCAAGCGGGCTGCAAGCGGGGCCGGGCTGTGCAGCACCGGGAGCCCCAAGCGGGCTGCAAGCGGGGCCGGGCTGTGCAGCACCGGGAGCCCCAAGCGGGCTGCAAGCGGGGCCGGGCTGTGCAGCACCGGGAGCCCCAAGCGGGCTGCAAGCGGGGCCGGGCTGTGCAGCACCGGGAGCCCCAAGCGGGCTGCAAGC
>VYZW01055595.1:25052-38964 GCA_013401315.1 Balaeniceps rex
TAGTTGCAGACAAGCCTATATTGCACTCAAGCCAAGCAACTTCCTCCTTTCGTAATATCACACATAAACACTACTTGTAACATTTCACACAGTGAAACCCATCTTCCACCTAGACAATCTCTCCCAGGATGTCGCTGTTACTAAATTATGATTTTTTTCTATCAATGTTAAATAGGAAATTTATAATTTGTTCTTCTCCCACAAATCAAGTACATCTGAGGTATAATTCCCCAAATTTCTTTTGTCCAACTTTTCACAGAATGAATTTTCTTCATTTTGGGAGAGAGTGGGTGAAAGAAGCAGATAGCTCTAGCAAGCTACTCAGACAATGTCTTAGCCCCGAGCTATGGGAAAGAAACTAAGCAGTTTCCACACACATTCAAAATTATTCTTTTTCCACACACTATATACAAGTATGCCAGAAGTGATAATTCCTGAAGTAGTATATGGAGATTTAAGCACTACTAATTTTACTGCAACTAACCACTAATTTCCCATAAGCCACTGGATAGCTATCTTGTGATAGATAACACTTCCAGCTCTCAAATGGGGTGTCAGATACATACTTGAATAAATGACATCACGAAGGAAATGCTCCAGAGCTGAAAACCACTCCTTAATACCTTGCAGCTATTAATTCCAGAGTCTGAAAGATACCATGTTCTCGCTTTTGTGGAGGAGGGCCAGCATGTTCAGTCTCCCAAGCTGTGACCATGCATCCCCAACAACAACAAATGTCATCATCCATTGGGTGCAACTGAGAGTTATTTCATGCACTGCAGCCTGTGTCAGAAAACTCCCGAGAAGCCAAACAGGCTCTCCAGGCTTCTGTCAGCAGTCATTTTATTCACAGGCCGATTGTGTAGCGTGGCTATGTACAGGGGACACAGGACACCCATTTGCTGCCCAATTGGTTGAATTCTTTTTAGATCTAGCACATACAGCTTAAATGACTACGAGTAACTCACAAATCACCAATGGCTCATTTCATGCATAGAAAGGCATATGTACAAAGGATTAGCATACAGAGTTGCAACCACATGAAGCCCTGAGAGCAAAAAGCTTTGATGTAGAAAACTTTTGCAAAGTCAAATTTCCACTGAGCTTTGGCTCAGACTCACCCAGTGCAACTTCGAGATAGAGAATGGCTTTAGAAAAATGGGGTATGTGGTACACTGCACAACTATGCACTAGTCAGGAATTTGTCTTTTTGGGAAATGAGAGGAGTAAGTTCCCTTTCCATGTTCACATGAATCAGCAGTGGCAACTGCCCAGAGGTGGTGGCAGGAGCAGGAGATTGCATTCTAGGGCAGCATCTGATCAGCTTTGTTACTGGCCTTCTGTACTTGCTCTTTTATATACACCTCAACTCAGCAGAAAGGCAATTGCTGGGCTTTTTCCTTTTACTGTTGGCATCACCCAAATGCATACAGTACACTTTCTTGGGATAAACATCAGCATTTGCAATAGAGGCTGGTACCAGATACCTCAGCAGACAGCTTGGACTCGTTAGCATCCAGGAAAGCCACATCACCAGAGCAAACACAGCAGCTCTGAACCAGGCATACATGTGTAAAAGGTATACTGCTCACCTGACTTCAAGGGAACTAAAAAGAGCAGGGGTCTTTAAAGGCCAGGAGGCCAGCAGCAGACCCTCAGGAAAATAGAGCAAAAAATAACCTACATTTTGTTTTTCTGTACTGTAGAGGCCTTACAGCAGGGCTCTAAAACACCCTAACTATGTAGCTGGACATGAAATACTCTATATTAATCTATGCTTCTCAGAAGGTGACATGGAAAAGTCTATTTACAAGCCTGTGCTCGAACTGTGCAAAATGACCTCAGGCTAACTAAAGTAATGGCTGCCCACGCTGATGGCCTATTGTAAAAGTTAATGTTGCTGTTAACTAGGAGAAACACAGAAAAAAGGATATGACAATTCCTCTATAGTCTCTTCACATTACTCATCTCAGTATTAGTCTAGGAGGACTGCAACTCAGAGCCCAGGAAAGGAAAGCCAGAGCTATAGTGGCTCTGTTTGTCAGCTCCTGTTTTACTCCTTCTGTCAATCCAGTTCCCCCTCTTTTTCTCATATGCCATAGGATAACTAATCAGCACTACCAACCAGCCCTACAGTTAGTGCTAAACCATGATCAGGATTTGTTTATATCCCAAGTCATCCAGGGAGTTTACACATACCTTCAAGGACTTCTGTATTCCTGCAAGTAAAGTTTTCCTATGTAGTCTTATTTGACATATTCTTTAATGTACTAGTTGCCATGTACTGGCTTCCAAAATCCTGTTATCAGTGTCCCAGAAAGTGGGTAGCAAGTATTAGAAATACTTGCTGGACTACCCATCTGGCTTCTATGCTGTGTTTGAGAATTACACAAGTGTGCAAGAGTGCCTCCAGACATGCCAGAAATAAGTATTCAGATCCAGATTTATTTGGAAATAAATATCATAGGCAGATGGATAAGGTAAGTTGCTCAGTTGAACAGGTATGAAACTTCTCCCCATTTTGTATGTCACCTAACTTCAGCTGCAATGGATTACGTCTTTTTCTTTCCCTGAAGGTCATCTGGTCATAGGCCCTGAATATAACTCCTGGCTGCTCAGCTTTCATGCAGTTACACTGGAGGGGGACTGCCATACAGAGCTCTACAAAGCACACAAAGACAGACACAGGACTTTGTGTGTCTTATTCCAGGATTATAATAAGTTAGAGAAGTGGAATGTGGCTACCCATGGAGATTATTATTTGGCAGAAGTACTAGACTGGTTAAAAGGTTCAAATTTGGGGATTTCGATAATCAAGACAAATGGAAGTCCCCATTAAAAAGCTCAGAACACTCCCCTACGCAGGAAGTGAAAGCCAGCGTTATCAGTGGAAAAGACTTCAAAGATGATAGGCATAGGATGATCTCTGTGCCAATACCAGAGACAGGCTAAGATACAAGCATGCCAAGAAAGCACACCAGCAGCACACTTGGGGATTTGGCCTCACCTAGTAGAGCAGCAGCAGGCTGTGACAGACAGAATGCATTTTTATGCCTGCTACTGAGGTAGGTAGTGGACTCCAGGGATGCAAATAGCATCTGCACCAGGGGATTGGCCTTACTTGAAAGGTAGGACAGATTGAATCATGTGTAATTTTATGTCTAAGTGCTCTGTTCATACAGAAATCTGTCAATATTGGATTGAATCTTCTTTGCAATGTTCCTCCAGGATCAGGACATACTATTTAGACAGCTGTTTCAGAGAATAAAACAGCACAATGGTTTAGAGAATTGACATTCTCTAAGATTTTATGGAGGATGAACATAGATATTCTCTGGTCTATGTTCATCCTCTGAATAGTGCACGTAGAGAGTCAACACATGAGCGGGGACTTACACGTACCATAACTGCCAACTTGGGTGGACACACCTTTCTCTGTCCATCTTCACTTTTTCCTACCCTTACACAGACTTCTCTGTCTAGAGCGCTTATCAGTGACATGTTCAATGCATCATGCGTAGCTTCTGGAGCACACACAAAACTGCAATGTGATCTAGAAGCAGGAGGAGACAGACAGTGTGTTTCTATTCTACATGCTGGCAGGTAGGCCATGAAAGTAAACTGTTTGATAAAAGCTAAATTTCCAGAATCACAGTTGCTTTACATTTGGAGCTATATAAAAGAAATAATCAAAGGTTCTTGCTCATATAAGTATTACTGACAAATTATTATATAGATTCATCTTCGATCTAAGGTAAAGTTTTTTGCTTTATGATTTTAGTTCTGAGTGTTACCATTGCCATGTGTGGATGAATTAGGCTTGCCAGGACAACTCTTTCTGGCTTCATGCATTTGAATTAGATGCGTACTGTCATGTAGAAACTGAAAAAACTCCTTCTCATATCTGCAGCAAGAGAGCAAAAATCCCTTGCACGTTACAGCTCGAAAAGAAGGAAAAAGAATTTTCCTGTCATTCTCAACACTGTAAAATCTCCTCACTGTAAGAAAGCTGAAGATCCATCTTGATCTAATTGCTACCATAAGACAGCATTACTTCAGCTTGATCACTAAGTGCAATGAATACCTTTCCCAATGGTGTAACAAATAAAAATTGCTCCAGGACCATCTTCCCCTTTCTTTTGCTGAGAAGCCATATGGCAGCGCCTAACTGGCTAACTTTAGAAGACTGTGACCTTTCTTGTTATAATCTTGGTGGTATAAAACTATGGCTGAAGTCCAGTAATATGTGTATTACTGATTAAATATACAGCACTTCTTTTATATGAAAAGCATTCATTTTCCACCTCTCCTCCCAAGAGAGCTATTTGAAACGCTTACTGGTTTTCTTGCTTTCAGGGGCATCCTCCCATGATCAGGGACCAAATACTGGCAGCTCACATGACTCACAATTTATTCCCATTGGTTTCCAGTCACACAGCCTCATCTCACTTTTTTCTTCTGAAAAGTCGTCAGCTTTCATCAGAGGAACTCCAAGTTCATCCCCCATATAAAGCATGCCTCTTTCTGGGTCTCCATTGCTTTCTGCTGGAAAGATCCATTGAAGATCCATTCTTTTCTCTAGGAAACAGAAAACACTTTTTGCTTGTCAAGCAAAACACCCTCGGGGAGCCAGAGCATGCAGTAGTTGATGATATCTATGATTAATCCACTACTTGCTCACCTGAATGTACAGCTCCCAGGTTGACAGAGGACTTAGAAACCTTAATCCGTTGTGTCTGCCCACAATGACTGCTTCATTGTGTTTCGTTTTGATTCACTATCTCAAAATGAAAATCATTAAAAAGACTGTTGTAATCAAACATTCTCAGCATCCTTAGACATCCTATTTACTTTGTAGTCTGGAAGTAGTCATTAAGATATTAAAGCTTAAAATAGGTGTTCACAAAGAAAAAATTACATGTAGCACTTTAATTATGAGGTTTTTTAAGACGGTAGTGTCAGAATCAATAAAATTTAGGAGCTATTGGTCTCCTCTGGTTTCCTGTGCAGATAAATGGTGTGTTTAACTGATGCGGTGGGCTGTTGACAAAACAAAACTGCCTTTTGAAAACAGCAAGTATAAAACATTCTGGCATTATTTGTCTCCAGTAAACCAACTAACACCAGTCTGGCATTTTAATCTAACAACTTTGGAACTAATGTACTGACCTCAAAATGTGTCTCTACAAACTTGAAGTGCCATTCATGTTACCTTCTATAAAAAAGTAGCAGCCCAGATGCACTGAATTACCTAACATGGTAACAGCAATCATTTAAAGCATTTAAAAACATACACAAAAGTGGAGGAACTTCAAGTTAGTATTTTTAATAAATCTGTAGTTTTTGACCAATGTTCACAATGTCTCTGATCAGCACATCCTGCTCATCATGCTAAGCCTGACCATAAAACACATGCTGAAGGATTTGCCATTTAAAAGAATTTGTAAACAAAATGGGATAATATCATACAGCTCAATAGTTACTCAGCCACAGTACTACAACTGCATAGCAGTATCACAGCAGATGGTCTGACAGAGCAACTCTTCTGACCAACCTGAGGTACACACATAATTTATTGCCAATCAAATCAGAGTAGGGCAATGACAAATAAAACCTAAAACACTTTCCCCCCACCCCTCCCTTCTTCCCGGGCTCACCTTCACTCCCAATTTTCTCTACCTCCTCCCCACAGCAGTGCAGGAGGACAGGGAATGGGGGTTGCAGTCTGTTCATCACACATTGTCTCTGCCGCTCCTTCCCCCTCAAGGGGAGGATTCCTCACACTCTTCCCCTGCTCCAGCATGGGGTCCCTCCCACGGAAGACAGTCCTCCATGAACTTCTCCAATGTGGGTCCTTCCCACAGGCTGCAGTTCTTCATGAACTGCTCCAGCGTGGGTCCCTTCCACAGGGTGCAGTCCTTCAGGAACAGACTGCTCCAGCATGGGTCCCCCATGGGGTCACAAGTCCTGTCAGCAAACCTGCTCCAGCATGGGCTTCTCTCTCCACAGGTCCACAGGTTCTGCCAGCAGCCTGCTCCAGTGTGGGCTTCCCACAGGGTCACAGCCTCCTTTGGGCACATCCACCTGCTCTGGCGTGGGGTCCTCCATGGGCTGCAGGTGGATATCTGCTCCACTGTTAACCTCCACGGGCTGCAGGGGGACAGCCTGCCTCACCATGGTCTCCACCATCGGCTGCAGGGGAATCTCTGCTCCGGTGCCTGGAGCACCTCCTCCCCCTCCTTCTCTACTGACCTTGGTGTCTGCAGGGTTGTTCCTCTCACATATTCTTACTCCTCTCTCTGGCTGCAGTTGTGCAGGTTTTTTTCCCCTTCTTAAATACGTTATCACAGAGGTGCTACCAACATTGCTGATGGGCTTGGCCTTGGCCAGCAATGGGTCCAACTTGTAGCCAGCTGGCATTGGCTCTATTGGACACGGGGGAAGCTTCTAGCAGCTTCTCACAGAAGTCACCCCTGTAGCTCCCCTGCTACAAAAACCTTGTCATGCAAACCCAGTACACCTGCGCACTCTCCATGGGACAACCAAAACTCAGCTGTCTATAGCTGCTACTTCAGTTCAAGCCACTTACTCCCATATAATAAGCCATAGTCCTGGGACTGGCACTTCTGTTTCTCCATCTTTTCACCTGGCATTCATCTTGCCAGCCTGGATATCCATTTCATGGATCTTGGGCAAACTGATAGTTTAGGTGAGAGAGAAGCCATAAAACCAGAATGATCTGTTAAAATGCCCATGACATGATTTTAGCTATTATGTTAGTGTTCATCCATCAGAGATTTTCACATCACAAATTCACTTATTTCTTCAGGCACCCCTAAAGACTTTTTTCTTCCTTTTACTTGGGCTGATGGTTGCAATCAGCATCTTACAATACATACCAAGTAAGAGTAGTTGTATTCCAGCTTTTTTCAATCTCTAAATATCTCGGTCTTATCATTTCTCTGTAAGAACTAATGAACTAAAGGAGCTAATGGAGTCTGCAAGAGTGAAAACAGTGCTGTTCACAGCAATCCGTACTTTTCTCAACCAGGACTCCCATGGCCCTAAAGGACTTTTTACCCAAATAAGGATTAAAGAACTTTATTCTTCTTGTTCAGGCATATATTCCAATTCGAAATGGCTCTTGATAATAGGACAGCAAATAATAGGACACAGTTAAAAATAGTGGGGTTATTTGAAACCTACTGTTCTCCACATTACAGATCAAACTCTGCTGTCGATCATCAATGTATCAGCCTACGAGAGGCTTAACCCCAGAGCGGGGCCTCAGCTCCCCGCCCAGACGCGCGCCGCAGCTCGCTGGGACCGGCCGCAGGACCCCGCCGAGGCCGCCCACAGCTGCCGCCCGCCCCCCTCCCCCGAGGCCTCAGGGCGCGGCGCGCAGGCCCCGNCCGGGAGCCCAGCCGGAGCCGGTGCGGCGGTTCCGCCGGCGGGATGGGGCTGGAGCTAGAGCCGCTGTTCCAGGCCTGGAGCTACTTCAGGCGGAGGAAATTCCGGCAGTGCTCGGATCTCTGCTCGCAGCTGCTGGAGAGGCCGCCCGACGAGCAGGTAGCGGGGGCTGGGCCGGGAGGCCGGGGCGGGAGGCGGTGGTGTCGGTCGGCAGCGGGCCGCGTCCCCACTTCCTCAGCGGCCCGGCCGCCCGACAGGGCGAGCACCACAGGACCCCCTCTCTACCTGTTGCAGCCGCCGGAGAGGCCCAGTGTGACCCCCCCCGTTAGCGGGCCAGGAGGCCTGGGCCGCGCCGTGCGCCGCGAGGAGGAGGAGAATCGGGCAGCGGCTACTCGCCGAGCTCCCTAAATCCCTCCTGAAAGTGGAGGCGGTGAGTGCGGGGCTGCCGGCTCCGCCTCAGACCCGCCCTGGTACTACCCCTCCCGCCCCGCCCCGCCCGAGCCCCCGCCGAGCAGGGAGAAGGGAGCAGTGCAACAGGTACGCTGTACTGCTGGGAATGAAACCGTGACAGCTCTGGGGTCCCAGGACTCCCCACAAACAGAATTTTAACTCGCTCAAGATTTTGCGGAGTTAAAGGAAGAAAAGCCAAGACTGAAAATCATGTTTGCTTGAGGATGTTGCTGTTGATTTTACAGAGATGTTCAGGTATCACAGTTGCTGCATGGACTAAACCTCATAAGGTTAACAGACACCCATTTTAGCTCAGCTGGCGTACGAGCATTACCATGGGACAGAAGGCATTTCCATTTCTCTCTCTTTGCTCTTTCTCCAGCTGCAAAGTCTCTGGAAATGTTGGGCATGTGTTGTTCAATACCTACGTATTTTCTCACCCTTCTGTAAGAAGGAAGGATTGGAGAATGTTTCTAGATTACTATTTGTATGCATGTAAACATTTTTACTGCCATGTTTGGAAAACAGTAATTGGACTTCATCATAAATACTATACAGTAAATTAATAAGTCTCTCAAAGCATCCTATAGCTACATATTTTAAAGAATCTTCAAGGCAGTTCTTTTCATCACAAAGGAAAAGTCTTTAAAGAAAGCTGCACGGTCACACAATTGTGTAAATGTAAAGCACAGTAATTGTTTAAACTGGTTTAGGATAGATATTTAACGGATGTTTTTGTTTATGTTCTATACTGTAAGGCACCAACCACGAGCCATCAGCAGCAGAATTTTTAGCAGAGAAGGCATTCCAAGAAAATTGGTCTTGAACACTAAAGGGGACTGAGTATTAGTTCTGTGCAAGTCCTGTATCATTTATGTGTATTTACATTACTGGGTCTTGATACGTGTAATCTTTACATATGGAAGTACAGCGCTTGATTTGTGATAGAAGCTCTTGAGGCAGTACAGATAATAACAGTAAATAAGAGTCGGAAAGATCATAGTGCTTCTGTTGCTATTAATTTATAAATTTTTAAATTAGTAAAATGTTTTCCAATCTGTGATCTCAACATGGAAATATAAAGACAACTGCATTTCTACTGTGTGCTGAAGCTCAAGTATAAAATTGTTTTGTTACACCTGGCAACTCCAAACTTTTGCTGGGCTGTTTCCGGTAGCACTGGGGAACTTGTTGAATACATCTGCAACTGACAGAAGTGGGGTAAGGAATAGAAGGTGCACAAGGCTGGGAAAAATGTTTAGGAGGAAAATAACAAAACAGCAATGAGAGGATGTAGATCCCATTTGGTTTTCCTTCTTTCATCCAGATATTGATCACACATGCTGCAAACATGTAAGTATATAAACTAATTTGTTTTCTTAGATAAAGCTACACATTCTCTTTAGAGAACCAGGACCTTACATACCAGCAATGTGAGAGTTTTTCCAAATGCTACATAAAGTTGAGACAAAAAATTGATTACTTAATTTAAACTTTGAAATGATCACACCAGCCTAGAAGCGTCATCTTCTATAAGAATGAAAGAGTGAAAACATTTAAGATAATTATGCTTTGAGAAACAGTGGAGGATAGGGATATGAATGGTATCTATACTAAATCAAATCACAAGCTCTTAGAAGAGGTCCTACATGAAGTCTCTGAATTTTAAGATCGTTTCATCAGTGTTTTGAAAAGACTTCCAGGTCATGGTTGCCTGCAAAGGATTGGACTTTATAACTTCAGTATGTTTGTTTCAGAACTATATTCCAGTTCACAGTTCTATGTGAAAAAGGTACTCTTCAGCAGCAGCATATTTCAAACCTACCTGAAAGTTTAGATGGAAGAAAAAAGTCTTTGCTTTCTGTACAGGCAAACTTGAAATATGGTTAATTTGGCTCTTGCCCCATATAATCCTCTTGATGAATCCTTATTAAGAGCTTGTTTTAAGCAGGAATTAATGACTTCTAAAAATATTTAAAATGCGTCTACTTCAGCTTGGAAAATATCAGTCTTCCTCTCTAACATTTTAAAAGTGCATGGAACGATGTTTCAGGCTTTCTCTGAAAAGAGATTTCGTAGAGCAATCTTTGAGTAAAGCACATCGCAAGTTTGCAGGCACCAGCAAGTGGATTTTACTGTCTATAAGTACTTCATGTAAGTGGAGTAACAGTTTAGAGAATTTTTAAAAAATAAAATGGAGAGGTGGTTATTAAGTGGCAATTCAGCATGTTTCTTCAGAAGGATCATGGAGTATACTGTACTTCATGGTATATAATGTAATGGCTACACAGCTTTCTTCCATCATTCCTCTGTTAGTCCAGACAAAGAGCACAGCTCCTGACAGGAGAAGACGTAGCATTATTTATACCACCTGTTCATTTTGGTACAGCAGGTTGGAGAAACCAGAATATCAGTTACATAACTTTCAAGAGTGCAACTTGAGCCAAACTCAAACCAACTCAACATACAAAATCTTACACTTGAAATATCTTCAAGTGAAACATTTTCTAATTATCTAGTTAAAATATAGCTTTAACATTCATGGCAGACTTAACATGGAATGGCATTTCTCTTCTTCAGTCGACTGTGCCTCATGTTGTTTTAGATTTTACACTTTTTATTGTAATCAACACAAAATCTTAATATTTACTGGTTATCTGTCCAAGTAAGCCTGTATTTTATTATTCTGCTTCTCATTTGTAAAGCCTTGCAGGTCTTTTCCCTAGCTATGTTGTTGCACTTTCAGCTCATTGCTTTCTAACACTTGCTGCTTTCAGGTACCAATCTGTCGCGTTTGCCGTGCTAGACTTCAGGCACAGAGTAAAGGAAGGAAGCGGTAACATGCCCAAGAATGTGTTTTATAAGTAGTTGAAACCTTACAAACTATTTTGAACCTACTTAATACAAAAGAATGAAAAAGCAAATCATGTTTATGTATTGCAGCATGTATACTTTGCATTTAACAGAACCGTTATTTTTATAAAACCTTTGAAAGATACTAAGCTCTAAGGCTGAACACTGAGGTAATTAGAACTCAAATAAGTGACATACATTACTGAATTCTCCTGGTTGTCTAGTCTAATACTATTTTACATTATTCTGTATTTATTCTAATGGTACCGTATCAGTTAAGTTGCTGTACTTGTGAATACTAAAAAAGTGATCTAAGATTACCTTTTTTTTTTAAAGTTAATTAAGAATCCAAGACCATTCTCAGGCAGATTGGCTGCTGATTCCTGAAGTCTCTGTTACTTTTGAAGGTGGCGTGTAATGAAATCAGTAGTTCCTAAATATTTTGATCGAACTTTATTTCTGTCTTCTTCGGCCACCTACCAGAAAATGGTGCTGTCTTCTGTTTGTGTGAATTACATTAGTAGTATTTTAGTATAACCTGGAGAAATTCTAAAATTACGTATGTATCATTTTTGGTACCTAACCCAATATGTGTGGTTTATTATGCTTAAAAAACACATAGGAATTCTAAAACATTTAATGGTCAAACCCTGAATGGGAGCACTTCTTCAAACCAGGCCCAATATATGTCATGTTGGGCACCAGGAAAGCAAACAGACAAATGACAACAGTTATGGAAAGTTCGGATTAAGTGAGCTGCTGTGCAGCACAAGGGAATACTCAACTGCTGTAATCACCGTGCCATCTGTTCTCATCCTCTTGTCCCATATTCTGCTAAGCATGTGCCTCCCAACCTCTGCAACAGGGAAATAAGGATCCTGTAAGAACAGCAGCCTCAATCACTGTCCAGGGATTCACTTCTTTGAACAGCATGCATTAGGATATGATATAAACCAAGCCACAGGAGATGGTGTCTTTTAAAGAGATGCTCAGGAATGGTTGAGTTAAACTGTGACTGTTACAGGTCAGGACTTTTTCATGCTCAGACAACTAGCCTTCTCCATTCTAAGACATGTAATGTAACAATAAGTAAGTACAGGAAGAGACTAACAGTGCATAATCTGAGAGTGTTTTCATGCCTGAAAGAGACGACCTTGCTTGTCTGAAAACCTGTCTTTCCCAGCTGTCACCTGGTCTGCTAAATGATAGCACCAGTCCTGCTCCATTGCATTTGCAACACTGTCACAAAACTATGGACAGCTGAAATCAGCTTTCTACAATAGCCTTAGAAACAGGCATTTTTGCCAGTCACACTCATAAATGTAATCAGAAGTTTTCTTGACCAGTACATCTTGATCTATCTCTTAATTTACCACTCCCTTTACGTATAGCTTAGTATTCAGAATATGTTTTCTTCACGAGTGTAATGACATTTAAGAAGTTCTCCTTTAAGAACATGGTAAAAGATGATTTGAAGGTCTCAAAAATAAGTTAACTGATGATCCCATCAATAGTGACAAGTACATACGTTTAGAAGCTATCTTAATTGACGTAGAACTCTGAACTCTGCCACCAGATGTGGTAAGCCCTAGGAGGTTTTTAAGGTATGGTGTTGACCTTTTAGCCAACTGTGCTTTTAGCCAACATTCCTGATTCCATGAATCAGGAATTTTCTTATGTAGCAGTATCAAATGCTATGCCATTATAAACTTGAATTCTTAAAGAACACATCAATGAAACCAAAACATTTTAAAATCAATTATGTTTTCCTGAAGAGTTCTTAATTAATAAAATGTGCTGAACATTTTGATAGAATAATAATTAGCTGCTACTGAGTTAGAGTTTATGGAAGACTGAAATTTCTTTTTCTATAAAATGTTTTGTGCATTTCTTCATTTAAGAATTAGGAATATAAACCTTATTGATGGAGTTTACTTCTATGCTGACAATCTTGTTTCAGGGTAGATAAAAACTGTATTTTCTATGACTAGCATTTGGGCATACAAACACATAAAGCACTGATGTTCAGTTTAATTATTTCCTATTGTAAGCAAGCAGACATTGTCTTCTATGTTTATAGTAATAACATGACCTAGAGGAAATACAATCCAGGGCTGTCTCTGTTGATCATCCTGATTAGTTACCTAATCTGATTACTCTTCTTTGTGTTCCATATGTCAGATTCAAGGCAATAACCAGCACCGATGTATGAGGCCTGCTGTAGTTTAACAACAAAAAAAAAAGCCTAATGTAATTAATACTCATACAGTGGATATTCTGCCTTTAACTTGATTAAAGTTTTGCTGGTTCAAGAGACTGTAATTATTAAGTTTATGCATAAAAAATAGTGATACATACAGTGAAGTCATTGCTCCTGGGTAATGTTTTTTCTGTGTTTCTTCTCTTAATCATCTGAAAAGCATTTTCAGAATATACTGGTTTTAATATTCTTCATGTATTAAATCATACTCACCTGAAATTAATTGTAGAATGATGCTTTATTAGAATATAAGGTATGTAATCTTGTTTCATTCCCTCTTCTAGGCTATAAGCATCAGAAGACTTAGTTTTTCTAAATATTTTTGGTCTTCAAATAAACTGGCTTTACACGTTAACTTTAATTTTAAAATGCCCTCAATGGATTTAGAGATCTGGGTTAAATCCTTCCTTTATTGCTTTTACAACCTTATTAATTTGAAAGGAGCTTTATATGTGTAAATGAAGAATAAATTTGACATTTTGTTTTGAGATACAAGCTGGCAGGGCAACGCTATTTGTTAATCTTCTCAAAGAAATCTTTGTTCGGAATCTAGTTCCAGTGAATTACTTGCATGAGTAGCAACTGCTGGATCCACCCATGTTAAAATATATTATATTTTAATGTTAGTTTTTGTTGTTCCAGACTTGTGTTTAATGGGAGGGTTCTATCACCTGCTTAAGGGTTATTTAAAACCTTAAGTTACTTCTTGTCAAAAATTGAAACAATATATTGGGATGTATGAACAATGCATACTCTCACCTACCATTATGCGAGAGCAATGCTTTTAGTATTATTGGTCAACTTTGCTTTTTTCCAAAGTGATGAGGGATGTAATTTCTGAATGTTTTAGTAACATGAATGCTCCTACATAAGCAAATTTGTTTTATTTTTAAATTATTTTGTTAAACTAATGAACAGTGCCTAAAGTAAGATACACAT
>VYZW01055596.1:3217-17220 GCA_013401315.1 Balaeniceps rex
TTTTTAAAAAGACGGTACATATTCCTAAAGAAAGTAACTTGGAGAAATCCTAATATGCATTAAAGACCATTGTCAGCACTGTGTTTGTAACAGCCTAAGGAGTACTCTACGCTATAAGTAGAGATGAAAAAGGGGTTTATATTTATTCAGTGAGACTGGTTTTGCATCACATGGTGGGGAGAGGTATTTCCACTAGTCTCCCAAAGTAGGGAAGTTAGGTGCCTACAAGACGACAGGGCAGGACTGATACCTCCATTTCTACATTTTGATAAGCTGGCTAAATTTAGCTGCTTAGCTAGTNGTGCAAGTTTATGTCCTTGAACAATTCCCAGTATTCATTAATACTTCCTAATTAAAAATTACATTCCTGCTCAGTTATGCTAACTGATTCAAGCTTGGATAAACTGGACCTCTAAAACATCTAAGTATGCCTACTTGTTGTATATACAGCTCATATTCATAAAGTAAATATAACGAGGTTGTGGTCACTAGTCCTTAACTAGTGTTCGATGGTCACTGGTGGGCAATATTTATCTCTTTGGCCATCAGAATGATGTTTAGTTTTGAGCTTCTTTATGAAAGGTGATTTCTACACTCTGAGATTATCTGCTAAGATTTTTAGAAGCTCTAGGGAATCCTGACGCTGGCAAAACAAAAGTCTCAGCAAATATTTCCCAGTTTAAACTCTACTATGATAATAGAGGGGTTTTTTTCTCCCCACACCAAAGAAGATGCTGAAAAAGCAGCTCATCCCACTCTCTACAAGGTGATTTTTTTCTCTGTAAGGTACGAGGATATCTTATCTATAATTATATTTTGACACAGAAGTACTGAGTTCCTGTTACTTGATTATTTTTGACTCTTCAACATGCAACAAAGTATTTGATACAACAGTCCATCTCCAACCCCTCTGCTGAATTTATTAGGAGGATTAAAAAAATTAACCACTTTCAGTGAGATTCCAGCACTATGACATCTCACCAAGTTTCAGAAATATTAACTATATGATGTTTCTTCTCATATATGAATACTGCCTCTGCTCCTGCTCACTTATTACCAAGATGCTTGAACATTAGTTTAACAATTTTTTACAATGTAATATGCCCCTTATCACTTGGTTTTGTTGCATGTCTGGTACCCTGGTTGTAATTCACACACACAGAGGTGCAAACACACAGCTACATATTTGCCACAATTTCCCTTTATTATTACTTGACTCCACACTTAGTTTAAGGCCCTTCTGGCAGTTTTTCATTGACTGGTATGGCTCTTACTGAGATGGTCAACAGAATCAGAGTTTCCCATCCCTCTGGTAAGAAATCATCAACAGCCTGTCAGATGATGCCTGACAAGGTATTAGTGCCAGGCTACCTCCTGCTAACTTAAATCTCACCTAGGTTTAACTTCAAATTCTTCATCTTTGATCTAGAAAAACAGAAAATTGTCAGTTGTCCTCCTATTCCCTTGAAATGTCCTGTAGGTTCTTCCTAGTATGGCGTCAGGAAAGCTGTCAAGAAGGACTACATTTTATTGTCCTGCCAAGGACGCTTTCATGGGATTTTTCAAGGTTCTCCTGGTCTGAATTACACTCTAGTTCTTTTTATAAATGTTAATCCAAAAGTGACTTCTTAAGTCAGTCAAACAATATGGAGAAATAAAACCACTTCATTTACTGCAGGTCATTGTCTTGCAGGTAAAATGTTCAATTATAAATAGATAATGTATGACATAATTGCCACGTGAAACAGCTTGCAGGCAATCCGTAGACTGAAATTCTTTGCCTAAACTATTAATCAAGTAACTTCAACTGATGAACAAAAGAATTCAGGTCTGCACTTGGATAATTTGCAAATAAGAAAAAAGAAATAGATTTGTCAAATTAATTATTCATTATAAGTAGTTCAACCAGATCTATCCCTTTTTATCATTTACATTGGTTTTAAATTCTTAAAGTGGTTTGGGAACCTTAAAGAGTAAAATTTGCTATAAATGCTTAATGCAATGATCATTTATATATGGCACTGTAAACGTACAAACATACTTTACTTAGCATTGAATTAGGCAGTGGAGACTATGAGAGAGTGGTTACGATACCTTTACTTCCCAAGAAAAGGTAGAAGCCTGATATTTTTCAGACAGGCTGAAGTACAAACTGGGTACTGCAGTTTGAAGATTACTGCTGCAAGTGACCCACACCACAGCTTGAGGACCCATTGGCACTGTGTCCATACCAGGGCAATAAGCCAACACTGACAGGGATGCAAATGTCTTTGGTGTTTTGTTTTGGGGTTGGTTTTTTTTTTGTTTGTTGTTTTTTGGGTTTTGTTTTTTTTTTTTTAGGAACTTTTCAAGTTATCACCCAATTCAATAATACTTAGCTTGCTAGGATAAATAGGTTCACAGAAGGTGATCACAGAAGCAAACAGACAAAAATGTGAATACACCACTTGGCTCAATCAGCGTGATTTGAGGTGGATCAAGGTGAGACTTGTTTTATCTAAAATATCACTGCTTTCTGACAACTGGAGTGATATCATCAAACACATCAGAATAGCTCAGATTCTGGCATCCTTGTCCATAGTATATAGCATCAAACTCCATATGCAATCCTACTGAAACGATGCAAAAGCTTACACTGTGTACTTTATGTATTACTGTAATCAAAACTACTTGCTAAATTTAGAAGATTAAATGTGCTTAGAAAACTCACTGACAATTTTTAAGTCTGACAATGACGTAAATGACAGAAACAACATAATAGAATTTTCTTTTTCAGGTGGTTGGGGTTTTGGGGGGGTTGGGAGGGTGTTGTTGTTTGCTTTTCTTTTGTTTTTTTACAGCCCTGGCATTTAGCAGAGAGGCTCTGGTTTTAAATCTGAGTAAATCTGACATAGAATCACCCAGAGGAAATAAATATAAAACACTGTGAGGTCATGCTTACAACCACGTTTTTTAAGCTCTTTCTGCATTAAGTATGCCACATCTCTGCATCACTTGTGTTATACTGTGTAAGAAATGCAGTATTAAAATGACTTTTAATGACAAAAAGCCCTATATTTTAGGGTTGAACATCTGTTATCTGTTCAGGCAGTGAGTACTCAATTCAATATTTGGGTGAATAATTTGCAAATTCAATGCATAGAAAATTTTGTACCAGTGCTAAGGTTAATTCATTTTTCCTGGGATGGTTTGTAGCCAAATTCAATCAAAATGTCCTCACACATTACTTCACACCCGCTTACTTCTCGGAGAAACTAAACAGTGTGTTGGACAGTGCTGAAGGGTCTAAAGATAACATGGGATAAAACAGGAAGTATGAATAAAGCAGGAAATAGAAAAGTGCTTTAGATGGTAGTCTACAAAATGCACTTTTCAGCTCAGTACAGCAGAAACAAAGTAGTAAAAAAATCAACAAAGGAACCATAATGAGAGATACTACTGTTTGAATTTATTTATTGTTGCAACAGCAGCCAGTAACCTTGTTTCACGAAGAGAACAGTGCAATATCCTATACATGGTGTTGGATAGAAAGCTTTCAGAAGTCTTTAAAACAAGAAGAAACACCTTTCATTCTCAAATATTTAATCTGCAGCATATGGCTTCCTATGTTTGTTGTTGTTTATTTTAACACAAAAATACACCTGAAGATTTTGTACCTCTAGTTACAGCACTCTGTGATGTTTCTAACGGGAAGGTATCAGAGTAACTAACCTGTTACTTTGTATTGCTAAAGGGAGATGAGTAGTCCATGAAATAATTTAGTAGTATCTAGCAGCTCTTGGTATTCAAAAGCTTAATGGGGAGTCAGTGGTTGCTCGTGTGTGTGGTCTCTCTGCTCCTTGGTCTAGTAGTTTGGCTGTAGCAAATGGAATTAATCTGGAAGACTATGGCTATGGAAGAAAAGTGTGCTTACATTTCCACATATACTTTTGATAATAAAATATTAATGAGAGTACATCGAAGCCCAGCCCAATGGAACTTGTTCAGTGGCCTTTGGATGAAGCCTTAAGAATTTACCATCTGCAGATTTCAAAGTTCATTAACAGCAAAAATGAGCTAGAGGATAGTAAAGGGATCTGAGGACTGTTAAATTTACCCTCTCCTTTCCCCCCGTCCATGTTATACACAATACAGGAAGTTAGCAGAGATTCAGGAGCAAAAACTAAGCCTGGACTGGAAGATCAGAACACTTTTACCCTTTTATCCTCTGCCTGGCTCACTATCATCTACCAACTCTTCACAGCAAAGGTCTGGGGAGTGAGGGAGGGGGCAGGAGAAGGAAGGAATGCTTTGCATCTCACCTGCAGTTCTACAAACCTCGTTAAGTAGGAAAGTCCTCTTCTTTAACAGGTTACCTAGACTTTCCCAAACACTTCATTTTCCTCCTTTTTATTTGGCTTCTTGCTCCAAGGAATCTCCCTGGAACGGACTTTCACGAGATAGACTGTCACTGATGGCTAAAAGCTATGTCATCATTGACCTTATGTCCAACATCATTATTCACAGCTAACTGGTTCCTGGGTATGAAAAAGCCTTTTGTCCCTATAGAATAGGGTAACATAAAATGGATAACATTTTATCCAGAAATTAAGCCCAGCCTATTGATGCCTCATCATGGTTAGTGCAGTACTTGATTTCAACACGTTAAAGAATTAATGAGTCCCATATAGGCTTCCTGTGTACACTCTAAACTTGCATGGTTATAAAGTTGTGGCATTTCAGGTTGATTCACTAGCTTGCGAACAATAAAATACAACTCATTGTTGTGACCACTGCTCTACATGAAACCTGCATCTCTAATGAGGCTGAATATAGGACAAAGCTGCTGCGTATTGTCTGATGGCTTTCAAAGTGGTCAGACCAATTTTCAGCTCCTTCTCTGAAATTATGCCTCTGCTTTTTTAATTAAAGAGTGTTTTATTAAGAAAATCCATGTGGGTGTTTTGTGATTTTTTAGTGCAGAATACCAAATGGCATCAAATGTTGTTCTGCATGTTTCTCTTAAAGTCTACACAAAGTTTTCAGTCCTTCTAGTGCATGTTAATACATACTCCTGGCAGCTTTTCTATACTAGCTCAATCATATGAACAGATCCAAATTACACATACACAAACCAGCTGCCCAAGAAAGAAACGAGATGAACGTCCTATTTCAGACCATACCTTTTTAATACTGCAAGAGAGAGGTAATGGCAGAGTCATGAGTCATTACTGTTATGTCTGTTACAAGTATCTTCTAATACTCAAAGATTTCCTCCCAAAAGTGTAAAAAACTTAAAAATAATAATAGTATCATTTCTCTAAATGAACAGAACATCTGAGAAACTTTCTCGGACAATATAATTTGGATGTTTTCAACATCGCTTACTTTATTTCACAACAAACTTACATTTTATCACATGATTGCTTTCCCAATTATAGTGCAAAATAAAAGGCATCATCAAATAGTTTAATAGGTGCAGAGGAAAATGTAGTTTTGTCCATCAAATGATGCAGAAAATAACGTGACAACAAAAAATCTGTGTGTTGGGATGGGAAATTATTGCTGTGGAGTTATTTGTCCTATATCTCCTTAATGGAAGGAAGGGACAGAGGGCCCCCAGGTTTGATTATTATTTTTCTGATAAAGTGTACACTAGGATAAAAGGAAGATTTCCTCTTCCAAGCAGGTTCTGCAGTCCTTCTGGTGAGTGTGTAATCTCAACAGTTAAAAGACAAATCGCATTTATCCATAAAAACAGAAGTCCATGCTTAGGCTGCAGGGTAGGAGATTTAGGAAGAGAGACTGACAGTTTTTCTTTAGAAAACTGTTTGTATTTTTACCACAATCTACTCAGACATATACTAATAGAATTTTAAAAGGTCTGTACACATCCACCGGTGCTGAGATCGCATGTTGATAAGCACCTCCCGGTGATTTTCAGATCTCCATCTCAGGCGTGGGCCGGTGATTACCTCTATCTGCCTGGCAATACAAAGCACTAATCTGCCTTAAAATAAAGGCCCTGAAGAGCACACAGGGTAGCAAGCAGTGGATCACCATTGCATACCGCGGTATTCTTATGAGGGCCTGCATCCAGGTCGCGTAGCGCAGGTATGTATTATTTATAGCCATGTCTCTGTATGATTACCTCCAGTTAACTTGAAGCCTCTTTTAAAACAAAGGTTGCTCTAGTCCTCCTTGCAATTGGTGCGAGGCCCTCCTCGCTCCCACTCTCCCCCACTGGTGTAAGCAGACATAGCAGCCCTCGGTCTAATTAGCTGTCTTTAAGGCAGGGCTAAGTGGGCTCAGCGGGGGGGAAGAGGCTTTCTCAGGCCCCTCCAAGCCTCTCCTCAGCACTGGCAGACAGAGCGCACGCGGCCTCCGAGAGGCACCGCAAACTCGCTGACATTATGTCCACGGGTTATCATTATCATCTTTTTTTTAAAAACCTGATCGATCGCTCCCGACCACAATGATGCTTCAGGGCATCTCTCTCTCTGCTGGGGAGTGATTGACCATTGGGTATCATTAAAGAGGGGAGGTGANTCTCCCTCCCGGATGCCACTGACCTTTCACTCAGGAGCCAGCTGGAGCCAGGAGAGATTTAATTGAACAGCTTCCTCAGATGTGTTTGGAGTTTGGGTGATGGAGGAGGAGGATACAGCACTGAGAGAAGTAGGGGGAGAGGAAGGGAAAATAAAAAGAAAGTAAAAAAAAAAAAAGAAAAAAACTGCAACTTTGGATGACCTTCAAAGGCTAATTGCTCGGCTCTTCCTAGGCCTTTGCCAGGCTTTGTCTTGCATGGGGACTGTGTCGTTGGCAGTGCCGGGGCTGTCCTTCCCCAGGCACGGGCACCTCCGCTGCAGCAGCCCTGCTGCCCCAGCACTCCCCATCACCCTCCCAGTGCAACCAACCATAGATGAGCTAAAGCGGCCACCTCTGCCCCTACTGGGCGATGCCACACGAGCAGGCAATGGTCATCCTAATTTCCCAGGCCTCGTTCATCAGAGAAAGGTTTTGGGAGGGGTGGGGGAAGGAGCAAGCATCGCTCTGAAAGAGTGCATAAATACGCAGAAATGTACATAGGTATTTTCTTGTCTTTTTAACATTGCATTTTTCTTTTGAGTTTGAGTGCAAAAACGGATAGTAAACAAACCAGAGGAGGCCCCAGCCAGAGAAACCTGGCCGCTGTTCTGGCACTCGCTCTTTTCTGCTCACCTCCCATTTACTTGGGATTTGCTCCTTTGTTTGTGCCTGGGACGCTGCACCTCGGCAGTGCAACCCACACGCTGCTGCTCCTCCTCCTCCCCTACTTTCCTCCCCCTTCCCTGCACATCCCCCTCTATCCAAGCTCCCCCCTTTCCATTTTAACATAACTAAAAAGGAACGAAGGGATCTCAGCTGAGTTAAATGGGTGACAAGGGAGATGGAAAGAAGGAAATTCATCCCTTCTTGTCTTTGAGAGCAATTTAATTAGGCCCAGGCCCCCTGTGAGCGGGTAAGGCAAAGGCTGAGGATTGGCTTGTCTGGGCTTCCTCTGAAGGCAAAAGCGGCCTTGGACACACATACAGAGGAAGGATTTTTAAAGGATCATGTAAGAAGATCAACAGATAAGCAGCTAATTTTGTGTACTTAGGGAGCAAATGAGTGCTCGCACTCCCACTGGAATAGCGAGAGTGATGGCATGAGAGGAAGAAAAATGAGGAGGAAGCAAGGAGAGATCTTAAGGTATTTCACCATTACTGCTGATCACCAAAATTAAACATTTATACTGCTTGATAGGGTACTCTGGCTATGGCTTTCACAGCAACTGTACATGTGTACATATATCTATATACATACATATATAGATATAGATTTTTCTTCATACAGCTCAGTTATTGCAAGAATTTTCATCAGAAAACCACTTTTAAACTAATTGGAGTCTGTGGAGAGGAAACCTCATTTTTGGTTCAAATGAATTTTCTGAAAATGTCATTTGATTCGGGAAATATGACTGATCTGCCCGATTTCTTGATAAGAAATGAAATGAGCCGTTGTCCTTCAGGATATCATAGACTTGAAATGGGGGATTTTATGGTTAATGCCATCAGATAGAAGTGTCCTACTTTGAAAGGAGAAGTCCATCAGCCCCAGGGAAAGGCTGAAGCCTGAATTTCGTCTCTAAATTTGCAGCTGCAGTTAGAACTGGCACAGAGCAGTGATAGATTTTTTTATTTTTTATTTCCCAAGCAATAATTACAAAATAAATGTAATAAATAACACAATGATTAATAACAAAACAAAGTTAATACTTTTCCAGCTCTTCATTTTAATTCATAATTTTTCCCCTCAGTGATGTGGTCAGCAGTGACCACAGAGGTTAAAATTAATCCACAATATTACAATGTCAGAGGTTTTAATTAACTCACATAGTCACATAGAGTAAACCTGTATTTGGAGATGGCTGACTTCTTATTGCAACACAAACAGGATCTCCTGGATGTCAGTGTACATTGTTGCCTCCATTTTTCATACTGGAAAACTGAGAAAGACAAGATAAGTGACTTTCCCAAGGCCACAAAAGGAATTAGTCAGAGAGACAAGAAACTCCCTCAAAGTCCTTGCTGGAGGGCTGGCACCATTAGTTAGTTTATCTTTTTCATAGCAGCATATATGCAAATAGAAATGGAGTCATACGGATGAAAAAAATGAGATCAGGGACAAGAGAAAAGGCAAAGAGAGAAAGCCAAATAAGTGTAAGCAAATGTTCAAAAAAGCTGATTCAAGCTAATATTGAAGAAGCAGGTTTTAAACAAGGTATTAAGGAGGAGCAAACTGAGTAAGACTTGTAACAGATTTGGGTAGAATATTGTTTTACAGAAAGATTGTTTGCAGAGATTTGCCAGGCTATGACGTTTGGATGCAAACTTTCAGGCATTGAAACTTGGACTTTTAGTTCTAGCCCATCTGGTCTCCTGCCCATACTGCGAGTGTACAAGCCTTAGGTACTCAACATGCTGTCTACAAAGTTTATGGCCAAACTCCTGTTGACTTTGCTAGGAGCTTAAGGCAGTCTTTAGAGAACAACAGCTATTTTATGGTGTGTTAGATCCAGGAAAGAAGGTCGAATGCTACCACAAGTTTCCCCTCAACTTCAGGATGCCACCAAAAAAGCCTATAGGAGGAAAGATAAGCAAGGAAAACCCAGGTGTCCATATTTCACAGTCAAAAAATCTTTAAGGAGCAGATAGACAATATGTCTCAGTTTGATAGGGGTTTATTTTACCAATGCTGCATCTTGTTAGTGGAAAAATTACCAATTCCTTTACTGACACTACTAAACTGGTTACACTGTATACAAATTCACTTCTCAATTAGTGGCTGGACAGACCGTTTCTTAAATGCACAGAATGGAAAGAGCAAGATGATGTACTACTCTAACCTTTTCCCTGTTAAATGGAAACAAATGGGCCTTTCTGCAATGCATCACTGATTATTCTCAATGCCTCTTTGTATTTCAAAATAATGTCATGTTAGAGTTTGGCCATGGCTCTTGCAAGAAAGAAATCTAAAATGTGCTAGAAACATTTTACTCCCCCCAAAACTGCACATCAGTGCACACTTTATGTTTTGCACCTTCTTATCAGCCATGGTTCCCCAACAATGACTGCAAGTATAGATGAGACAGGACTCAGCAGTGGTTAATAGGAAGACAAATCCTGAGACTGCTGCTTAAAGAGAGGATCTCTGTCTCCAAAACATTACTCTGCCCTGCCTAGGGTCTCTGTGAGGCCTGGCCTGCTTCAAGTTGTCATCTGTGGGAATGACGTCTGGGGTTGCTTTTTGCAACCACCCTTAGATAACAGGTGCAAATAGAGTGGGGTAGCTTCTTGCCTGAGCAGTGGTTTAAGAGTACTGCATGTGTAGACCTGGTTCTGCTTTCTTTTCCCCTACTAGTTTTCAGTGGGTATGAAAATTCTAGATAGTTTGAAAAAAATCCTACATGAAAGAAAAATATTTCAGTCAGGATGAAATCATATTGCAATACATAACTCTGAAACTCAGGCATAAGTATTACAGATGGAAAGGAGTTATTAGGTCATCTAGACTTGTGCAGGATTGTTCCCTACAGTATATTCCCCAGTTCTAAAACTAGTCTAGTTTTAATTGACATGGGCAATGGGCTTTCCATCATGTTCCTTGGGAGACTGTTCCACTGCCTGAACTCAGTATTAAGAAATATTTCCTGATACTCATCCAAAATTTCCATTGCTTAATTTTGTCTTACACCATCAATAAACTACTCCTTATACTGCATTCTGCAGCATGAGGCACAAGCACCACTAGCTTTCCCTGCCAAGACATTTCTACTTATGTGCACTGAATGCATTCATTTCATTGGGCGGATAAAGGTATATGATATACAGTATTTTCTGATCACAACATACATTTGTTTTGTACAGCAACTGCTGAATAAAGAGCAGGCCAAAAAGAATTACAATGGTGGAGACTTTGATGTACGAATAGTTAGAAGAGCAGAAGAGGAGAACACATAACTCAGCCCCAGATTGCACCCTCAAGAAATCATGTTGAGACTCCCAACAGGTAAACACGTTGACAAATCCTTACTAGCTTGATGAAAGCAGTTCGCAAAAATATCGTAAGAGCACAGAGCGGATAACGCAGCAGATAGATCAATTTCTTTCCCTACACTTCTACAGTACCCTGTTTAGCTAGAGATAGAATAATGTTCTACTGCGTGTAGTATCAATTAGAAAGATTAAAATATATCTAAGAATCTCAGGAAAAAAATATATAATTACATAGGAAATGTAATGTAGCGAATAGCACTTACAATCATAGCACAGCTTTTTTTATCTTCAAAGTGCTGTACAAACACCAACTAAATGAGTAATCAGTTTACTTTTACAGATCCCCATGGAGCAGGTAAGCATTATTTCCAGATGGAGACATGGGGGCTCATGCTGAGGAGTGCTGAGTAGATTGCTTCCCAAGACTTCAGAGAAGACTGGAAGTATATGATTTTTAAGGCCACAGTGTGACAACATAGAATCATACAGTCATTTAGGTTGGAAAAGACCTTTAAGATCACCAAGTCCAACCATTAACCTAATAATACCAAGTCCACCACTAAACTGTATCCCTAAGTGCCACATCTACACATCTTTTAAATACCTCCAGGGATGGAGACTCAACCACTTCCCTGGGCAGCCTGCTCCAATACTTGACAACCCTTTCTGTGAAGAAATTTTTCCTAATATCCAATCTAAACCTCCCCCGACACAACTTGAGGCCATTGCCTCTCGTCCTATCACTTGCTACTTGGGAGAAGAGACTGACACCCACCTCGCTACAACCTCCTTTCAGGTAGTTGTAGAGAGCGATAAGGTCTCGCCTGAGCATCCTTTTCTCCAGGCTAAACAACCTCAGTTCCCTTAGCTGCTTCTCATAAGACTTGTGCTCCAGACCCTTCACCAGCTTTGTTGCCCTTCTTTGGACANAACCATTAACCTAATAATACCAAGTCCACCACTAAACTGTATCCCTAAGTGCCACATCTACACATCTTTTAAATACCTCCAGGGATGGAGACTCAACCACTTCCCTGGGCAGCCTGCTCCAATACTTGACAACCCTTTCTGTGAAGAAATTTTTCCTAATATCCAATCTAAACCTCCCCCGACACAACTTGAGGCCATTGCCTCTCGTCCTATCACTTGCTACTTGGGAGAAGAGACTGACACCCACCTCGCTACAACCTCCTTTCAGGTAGTTGTAGAGAGCGATAAGGTCTCGCCTGAGCATCCTTTTCTCCAGGCTAAACAACCTCAGTTCCCTTAGCTGCTTCTCATAAGACTTGTGCTCCAGACCCTTCACCAGCTTTGTTGCCCTTCTTTGGACATGCTCCATCACCTCATTGTCTTTCTTGTACTGAGGGGCCAAAAACTGAACACATTGTGCATCCAGCTTTAGGTCTTCTCTGTAACAGGTCAAAATCTCTGAGACCACACAACACAAAACACTGATCTAGTATAAGCTCACACTGCCCCATCAAATGTAATGAAAATGTTTTAATGGCTCAATTTTGTAGTAATAGGCATTATACTAGCCTATCCATCATCTGTCCTCATCTCTAACTTCACACTGGACTAGGTATCAACTATCCTCCACCATAAAGACAACATAAACACTGAATAAAATCTTGAAGACAATATAAACTCTTGATAAACTGTCCCATTCTGCTGACACCCATAAAAGACAAGCATTTAATCTGTCCTGTAAGTACAAGATCTTGCAGTAGATCACATGGTGCCATTAATGACTATTAATGAATATGGAACCAAAGCTTTAACATCACAGTCCATAAGAAAATGGTCAGGACAAAAAAAGCAATGTGATGTGGTGCTCAGAGCTGCAGCCACAGCTATGATCCACTGTGATCCACCTAATTGGTGACAGAGGAATTTGGTGTACAAGATTAAGTATGTAATACAGGTTGTTGCCGTTCGAGCGTGGAAGCATATCAAGGATGGAAAAATCATCATGGATGCTACTGAACAATGACAAGTTCCCTGTAAACACTGTTTATTGTTGCAGATTAGCTAGTGTTTGTCTACCACTTCTCTTCAACTAACTGTTATATTAATAGTTAGTTGAGTTCAAAGCGTTAGGGAGCATACAGACATCTCCCATCCTACTACTCCTGTGTTCTGCATTTTACAGTGCATGGCACAAGGTACTAGCAGCAACAAGACATTTCTCCTGATGTGCACTGGGCAGAGGCTGAAGAGGAGGAGCAGAGGCCAGAGAAAAAGCAGGAGAGGTTGTTCTTTAAACAATCTGTAAAGTGTTAATTGGCATTGTCCATTGCATAACTGTAGGTAAGCACATAACTGCTAATTTTAAGGTATCACCCAAGTTGCATGTAGTTGCTTTAGATTCTCCCATTTTTTTCATGGTTGAGTAGTCACTCAATCACTTGAAGTGACACTTGAGTACAAGCCTTCTGAAAAGAGTATGTTGTCCAGGGGTAGGTGGGTAAGCACTAGTAATAGGAGGCATTGTTGGTAAATGGGAAGAATGGAAGATAAATTTCCTGGCCATGTCAGTCTGTAACAATCTGAGAAGTAGGGATACGTGAAATACAGGCATTTGGGACCAAATAAAACTCCATTTTCTTTTGTGCATTCTTATCCAACACTTAGACACTTCAATGACTTCTGCTGTGAAAACTGGGTAGCGGAGCTCCTACCCCTCACACCCACCTTCATCATTCCTCCCATCCCTACACTGCTCCTAGGCATGTTCTCCTAAGGTCCCCCCCTTCCTCCCAAAATCTAGTGCCCTTCTCACCCTCAGTGAGCTGGTCTGTCTCATTCACCTGGAATAAGAGACATTGCAGGGCCATTGGTTTGACACTCCAGAGCCAGCATAAGGGAAGTGACAAATCATCTGCAAAGGACAGGGGAGGAGTTGGATGAGCAGGGGAAACAGGGAGTAACAAGAGTCTGATGGTGGTAACAGGCTCTCAGATGGACTCGACCACATAATGTGATTTCACCGTCAGTTTAATTTCCACCTCCTTTGTTTTCATGTCCGATACTAATTTTGCCTTTATGTCCTATATCAGTGAAAAGCTAATTAGAAATACTGAGGCAAATAGAGCTATGCATTAGATAGACACTGTTCATACTGTACTTCAGTGCTCCGTACAGACAGTGTATACAATCCTGAAACCTGTGTATTAATATGTAAAGGGCTTTGAGATCTTTTTGGAAATAAAAACTTTGATGAAATAAACCTTGGTTTATTTCATAGAATGTACCTTCGAGTACACTGACTAAAAGCACCAAGTTACAAAACTCCAGAGTAACACACCTAGGTCATAGTTAACAGAAAAAGCAGTGATCCACACTAGCATTTTATCAAGGTACTTAACTTTTACAAGTATATAATATTCTTAATTTGAAAAAAAAAAAACAGAGGGAAGACTCAATATAAATCCAAATGTGGTCGAG
>VYZW01055598.1:1971-21711 GCA_013401315.1 Balaeniceps rex
GCCTTCAGAATCACACAACTTCACAGTAACACTACCTAATACAAAGTAAAAACATAATGGGGCTGTACCGGTCACACAGGAAAGCAAAAGTATTTTCTTCCACTGAACCTGCTATGAAAACGGAAACCAAGTGCAGCAGCTAAACTGCAAGGAGCTAAGCCGAGAAAAAACCTTTTTTTGTTATTTCATTAACTACTTGTACTGGGTATTTATCAAAAATAACAATTTTCATATGTATTTTGTCCTCTAGGGAAATTAGTAATATGGACTTTTTTCCCCCCTCCTCTAGTTGCACTCCTAAGGTTTGTATGCCTAAAATACAGGGGGATGGTCAAACAGGCATCCCTGATATCTCCGACTCTTTAACATTTAAAAGCACTAATGCAGTCATAAAACTACAAACCAATGCCTCTCCTCACTGCCGCTAAGCCTCCTTTATGCTACTGTCCCAGTGGCCAGTAGAAAATCCAGGATGATCAAAACCCCTGAAGCCATTAACATCCGCTGGTGCCTAGGCACCGTCTGCTTGAGCACCCTCTGCAAGATTAACATAAGCCGAAAATGCTTTTAGCGCTGAAGCCTAGGTTTGGCAGCAGACGCTCAGCTACTCTGAACAGTCTCCTGGGAACAGTTTAACAACTTTGATGACTCAAAATGTTTGTTTTCTGTGCTAGCTTCCAGACATCTGAGGGGTCTGCTGTATTTGTGCTATTGTGGCAATCAAGGTCACGCTTTGCAAGATTCACAGCTTGTCATTATCTTCTTTCATTACATTATCTTACACACACAAGAGTGCCTTAAGCCCACCTACTTCTCTTCCACAAAACAAAAGCTGCCACACAGTAGGGAAAGGGCATATTTTCTTTCCCACCATTATGTCCAGCACTATAAAATTAAAATCTGCATCCAAATATATTAGAAAGAGAGATTTAAACTGTGACCAGCCCACAATGAGCACAAATAGATTTGCATTTAAAATACAAGGCCTCAAACTTCTCCAGCATCAGTGAAGAGCTGATACACTGCTGCTCAATCCTTCCATCTAAAAACATAAGTGAATACAAGTTTAAATATTAGTTTCTATAATACTACTTTCCCTCAGCTTTCTTTATGTTTATGGTAATACAAGAAATTAGAAGCAGTTTCCTTTACATAACCTTAGTACTTTCATTTTTTTAAAAAATTAAATAAAAAACCAGCGTGGTCCAACTCAGTTTCCTTCCTCTCCATGCCTCTCTACTGCCCAGTGTCAGATGAGGCAGATCTCTAGGATTTAATGTTCATCACTTGGGGAGGGATAAAGGCAGTGAAAGGAGGGAAGACAGAGAAAAGGGAGATCAAACTTTATTCTGCAATATTACAGGATGCACATGCATGGACATCACTTTTAAGGTTTAATCTGTGTCTTACAGCGTTGCAATATATGCTGGATACTTCTACAACACTTAATGCATTCTATGCCCTCCTCCAATTCTGCAGACTAAGTCTTGATGAGTTAAATCTAATTTTGGGAAAGCTGAGAAGGAAATAATTTCTATGCAACACAGCTGTATGAATTGATGTTCTTGAAGTTTTCAAATCCCTCCAAGTTTAGCACTAATCTTTTTGTCCTCAATATGCCTTTACATGACAGAAAGCTACTTTAAAATGTTTTTCAGACCTTGATATGTCCACCAAATGTATCGTAATTGAAGAACTGACACTCCTTTTCACGATAGCAGGTATTTTCTGTCTCCCCCTTGATTAAGATGTTCCTCGTAAGAACTCCAACTTCTGCTCTCATGTCCACTCCATCAATAATTTCTCCCACATGAGGAAACTGAGGATTTTCTGTCCAAAAACAGTTGGGGGTGGGGGGGGGAAGAAGAGTTGTCATTGATTGAAAACAAAACCAACTTATTTTATATAAGCAAGCTAATCGTAGCAACAAAACCTGTGCATTCTGATACCTTAACATGCTGTTCTCTCTTAGCTTTTCTTGTGCTAAGGCACCCAAAAAGCACATAACTGTTAGATGATAAACATTAACCCAGCTAACACCAAGCAAATTCCTCCCTTCCAGACTGCAGTTGACTCAATGATAGTTAAGCATCTTGCAGGATGATGAATCAAGTATGCTACTCCATGTTTCCTTCCAGAACAAAGTGCTGTCTATGTATTTTTCATTTTAGTAAGACAACTAATCCTAAACAAATCCCAACATTTTATTTGCAAGTGCATCTTGATTTCAGTCCAATAGTTTGTGAACAGAATGGATAAAAAATGAAGAAAAGTTTGAATGAATTCAAGGTATCTAGAAAACTTTTAATGAAACATAGATGCAGATTTGCTTTCAAAGAAAAGAAGATGCTGGCTACTTAATCTGTTCTGAAGAAAAATTAGAAACTGAAAATGAGGCCAAAACACCTTTAAAAAATACTGTACTCAACCCCCTCTGAAAGAAAAAAGGATTTGCTTTCCTAACTAAATTTGCTCTTTCCTAGATAGCTATTCTGAGGATGCATAAACTAAAATTAGGGAAAACAAGATACTCTGGTTTTACACTGTTCTTCCAAAGAAACAATCAATTTCTTCTTTGTCTATACAAACTGAAAAAATTATTTGGTCCTGTAAACCTTAAAAAAACGTATTTGTGTGTTTATTTAAAAAAAAAAAATTCCCCATTTTTTTTTTTTCCATTTATTGATTCCCTGAATACAGACTGTCACTATCCCTTCAACGCCTACAAAAGGATACAAGCCTAAACTGGTCATTACCACAATATGAAGCAGAACCAAGAGTGGTATTAATTCTGTATGTGCTGTTGAGGATTTAAAAAGACAATAGATGTCTTTAAATGGGACTGCACTCTTCTCCTTGAAGGCTTACCTATTGTTTCTCCCTGTATTTGAGGAGCATACATAAAACAAGTGAAGAAAGAGTAACTAGGCCTCCTACAAAACAATACTTTTTAGTTTTCCTACTACCAAGGGGCCAAAATAGCTAAAAACTTTGCAAAAAATACAAGAAATAATTTCAAAAGGTGGTGAGTTCTTCAGCACGTCAAGTTTGCCATTCCACAGAAAATTCATTCTTTGTGGAACAAATATATAGGGTGGTTTGGGGATTTTTTTAAAATCATAGTGTCTGTTACTATGACAAAGGAAACTTGATACTGTGGGTGAAAAAAACCCAAGATGGGCCAGTTCATCTCCTTTAACATCTTTTAAAGATCTACATATAGTTCAGATAGCATTCATTTTCAAAAAAAAAAAAGCCAAGATTTTGTCTTTTATGCCATATTGTAAATCTGGAAAAAAAATTTTTTTTTTAAACCCTTTAAAAGCAGCTTCTTTTTCACAGTACATGATTTCCGAGATGAAACAGAGTTTGCACGTACACTATTCAGTGGTGACAAAAACCTTCTTAAACTTCATACTGCGACCTTCAAGTTTAGCTTGCTCTTTAAAATACTGTGCTCATTAACACACACAGTGTGAGACACTTAAGAACAAAGCCCAGGAAGTGTCGTGCTCAATGACACTAAGTCAGCTCTGCAGCTTCACACCCCCTGGTATTCTCCGATGTATAAGAAGGTGAGCTTAGAGACGTTCTTCCTGTATCTGGGACTTCACAATGCAGTAAAACGTACCTGACCCATACCAGCAAATGCTGTGGGATGCAAACTGCACTGCAAAGTGGACATACAAACTGGCAGTTCCTTAAGACACGGGGGAACAGGAAAGCTTGAGGGTGTTCACAGAAAACTTCTGAGAACGGAGAAAGAGGAGTGGTTTGAAGAAGAGGAAGTTGCACCATACAGAGGTGAATGGGACAAAACCAGATCCTGAAGAGCACTGATAGAACTGCGAACTAACACCGCAAAATAACATTGGTTAGTTTGTGCTACAAACTGACGCTGCAGCCCACCAGAAGGGAGAGAGAGGGGAAGCTCAAGATCTGAGGCTGGTGGACCACCAGGGAGGAGGGCGCTGGCACAGAGTGGGCGCGGAGTGGCAGAAGGAAAACACCAACGCCAGCAGAGCGGGTGAGCCAGTACCATGGGAGGCTGTTGTGAAGTCAAGCAGAATGACTCAGATAATAAAAAAGGAAACTGTCAACAACATGCATGACCATTTTGTGCGCATCACGCCCAAAGGAAAAACAGATTGCAACTACTCAGGGATATCCTGTGTGAGCAGAGGCTTGGAAGTGCTACTTATTTCATAACCATTTTGCTGGTGGGGGGTGGAGGGGGAACTGAGGAAANTTTCCCTTTTCTCCTTTTTTTAATAACAACAGAAAAAATTATAATGATAACACTTCAAAAGATGGGAAGGGCACTAAAGGCAAAGGAAATGGTAACGACCACATCAGCCATTCAAGCACGTATAAAGAGAACTAGTGAAAAGACAGAAAGGAGCCAAGAAAGGAAAACAAGCATAATCCTCTTGGAAGAAAACTAAAGCGTTCAATGAGCCTGGGAAGAAAGGAGAAAGAAAAGTTAGTATGGCAAGCTGTGAGGCAGACCTGACGTTATACAGAGCAATTTTATATCAAGGAGAAGTACACATTCCCGTGTACGGCCACAAAGCCATAGAGATAGGTGAACATGCTGTTCTTTACTGCTCCCACTGAAAGGGACTGTCTGGGGTGTACTACTGTGAATACATATTTGACATGAATCTTCAAACGGTGACTGCTCTCATACCTTTGACTTTGACCTGATGCTTGGTACACTCTGGACAGGGAAGGAGGGTGAATTCCTCTGTCTGATACATTGAATAGTCTGTGCTTGCGACCACAATCCGGTCTCCAGGCTCCCAACTACTAACATCATCCAGAAGATTCAGTATCACTCCACCTACAGGTTCTACCTGGAAGCCTGAAATTGGGACACCTAATTTTTTTTTTTTTTTTTAAAAAAAACAAAAACAAACCACAATATAAGGTTATCTTCACCTTTAGAAGAAACCATCTCCAAGAAGTTACTAATAAGAAACATATGAGATTTAACAAGCTCCAAAGCCCTCTAAAGTACAATTCTGCTCAGAAATGTGCCAGTGTGAGATACCATTACAGCCTGCTTATTTGGTGGATCTCAGATAAAACAAACAGAAAAGATGGAACTAATAGTGACAGGACAAAACTCTATGATTTTTTTTTTCCCCCCCAAAAAAACCCCTAATATCATATGGCAACAATTTGTAGGTCCAGCTACCTCTGCTTGTTTCAAGTGACATTTTTCTGCCATTTAAAACTCTATAGATGTAATCAAGGACCTGACAAAACAAAGTAGGGGGACTTTCCTTTTTATTCACAACTAATAAAACAGTTTGGCAGGTTAAATTACACACACATGCTATTTCACTGCCTTGTGATGGATTTGCATAAGTTCAGCAACTCTTGCTTACTCTTGACCCTAACTCTACAGTACCAGCAAGTAAAAGATTTATTTTGGCGGATTTTTTTTTTTTTTCTTAATGTAAGTCTACACATTTTCACAGGGCTGTAATGAACGGTAAAGGAGTAGTATCAAATACCTCAATTACTTAACAAATAAATGTCTGACTACCTTAAAAAAACTCTCTTCCGAGGCAAACACAATATTGCTTAGTAATTCTACAAACAGAAAAAGATGACTGCCCATAAAAAGCAAAACTCAGATCTTAAATACAAAAATGAATAAAGGATAAAAGCAAATGAGTGGTAGGCCTTCCAGGCTCTTTATACCACAGATTCAACTTGGTATGAGAAAAGCTGCCTAAGGTTCAACATCGAACAGCAACAGAAGATTTAACAAGAATAAAACATTTCTCTTTGTTTCCACCAAGTTTTCTTTTTAGCATCATAATCACCATGTCAGAAGCTTAGATTTAAAATACACATAACTGACAAATTACTAAAAGGAAAAAAAAGTCCATTTCAGCCTTTTGTAAGACCCCTTATCTCTACGTAAATATATTAGAAATGAAGACTCTTAATGTTATGCTGTCCACATACCGTAGACAGACAGACTGAGAAAATAGGTTGTGCTGAAGAACTGTGTCCTCATACTTCACCCATAGTGAAAAAAAACACCAAACCACCAACAAAAACCCCACCTTACAGCAGCACTCAGAAATTTAAATTGCAACCAACAGTTCTGGCGAAAAAAGCAATACACAATATTTTTTACTTCCTCCCCAACTGCAGGATTTCACAAAATGCTTTCTTACCATCATTCCATTCGCTGTAAGCTCTCACAACAAACTTCTGACCATCCACCGTGAAAAACTCTTTCTGAGCAAGAGCTTTCCCACCAGTGCTGTGATTTTCATAATTTCTCACTGATTCGTTACAGGAAGAATTTCCACCACCTATAACACCAACGAAAGCCCAGGCTTGCCTGTGAAAACCAAAAGTAAATGTTTAAATATAATGGTCCTTAACAAATTCTTCACAAACAGGTAAAGGATAAGACAAGGAGCACAGAAGTCATAAACAATCCTTTTGCCTGCTCTTCCAAATTAACTTTAAAATGCAACTTCAAAATGCAGCAGAAGAATGAGCAGACCTTATTGAAAAGAAACATAGTTTAAAATAATTGGATGCTCTATATAGAAATTGGCAAACAAGAGCTCTTAATGGAGAAGACTTTCAGATATATTTTTAGTACAACATCCAGCAAGACATGATTTTTCCAAAAGTGAATCGCAAGAGATGAGCAACAGAAGTGATACAGGATCCCATTGCCAAACAGCTTTACGGAGGCACAGGAAGACTCGGAGCCAGTGCCGACGTTCCTGCCGCAGCCTGCTGCCATCACGGCGCTGCAGCGTCCCAGAGCAGCGGCCAGGGGAGCCAGGAGACTGCGCACGCATCAGGCCAGGAGGGATGGACACAGCCAGCAGCGGCTGCTGGCAGTCCCTGTACTGGATGGGCAATACCTTTGGAATCTTTCAAGATGCTCAGACCCAGAAAAGGAACAGCTTACTGTTACACAGCCTTTGCACAAGGCATCACTGATGTTTCTGAAGGCTGAGACTAAGGATTTTTGCTTTTCCCCCTCGCTGGCCCTTCCCTCAGCTGGACACTTACTTGGCTGAGCACTGGCATGGAGCAGGGAACTGTCCTGGATGTACTTCCGCTGCCTACAGCTCTGTTCAGCGCATCCACGTTTTTGGAAATGAAAAACAAACCGTGCGCCACAGAAAGCTGCCACCAAGTTCAAAAAACAAGACTATTTTGCTGTCCTTTACTGCTCTGTAATGCCATAATTATGTGTGCAGGGGAAGCAGTTGAGATCATCTATTAAAAAGCCGAATAATTTTGCATCATTAAAGTTGAATCATCCACCCCAAATGAAAACAGTGTCAGCTAGCTGGACTGTAGTCTGTTGCTAATGATTGATTCAAAGGCAAGTATCAAAACCACCTTCAATCCAGTTGCCTTTATTTCAGTCCCCTCACGATGTTCTTACTGATTGGGATTAAAAGGCCAAGTGAAACCGTTTAGTGTTAACCTGTTCATAGGAATAGTACCTACTGGGCCAGCTTTTCAGTAGCAGCAGCAAACAAACTGAACGTTTCACATAACAACATTTAAAATAAAGATATTTTAATGCATGCTATTTTACAGGAAGAGGCAGAAGGGGAGAGGGATGTAATGGCGTGTTCACCGCTATGCTGAAATCTCCTTCACTAGCTTTACAGGTTTAACAACATGACCCTGCATTCCCTCAGAGAGCACTCGGGGAGAGCTTCTCGCCCGTCTTCCACAGCAGAACAAGACAATTTTATGTGCTTACAGAGCCTCTACCAACTAATGAAAATGGACAAGAATCAGTTCAGTGGAGAAGGAAGAAAGGCTGCTTCTTCCCAGCTGGAGGCTTGAAGAAGCTCCTTGTTTCAGACAAACCAGCAAGGAGGTCATGGGCAGAGACGAACACCAGGAACACACACCTCCGGGCTAGGCCAGGGCTGGCTGCACGGCCACGTGAAGAACTGCCACATGGGCTTCGCTGCTTTCAGGAGGTGGTACTTCTTACAGGACATCCAGGTCCCAGCACCTCTGACCAAACTGCTTCAGAGGCAGCGCTGCAAGCGCTTTCCATCCCACGACCACACGCTTACACAGCCACGGACACAAACGTGCTCCTGACAGGAACTGGGGTCAGAACATGCCATCCTGACGCCCCAGCCCGCCTCTGCCAAGGCAGAGGGAGGAAACTAACTGGAATCCAGATGTCAGGGGGATAGCGAGGGGTAAGAATAGAATGGAAAAACTAAACGGCCGGTTTCCTGGAGAATAGAAACAGGTCAAACAGCGCCATCTCAATGGAAGCTGAAGAACGGACTGATAGTTAGGAGACTTGGTGTCCCTTTCACTTGCATTGCTAAGGGCGTGCAGCATAAAGCCAGGCTCAGAACACGCACTGCAACAACTAAATGAACGGCACAGCAGTTTCAGTCTCCTGCTTTAATAATTCCTGTTGTACCTCTTCTACTGTCCCACCATCCAAACCCTGACCAACTGAAAAGAATGGTCAAAAGATACAGAATCACCTTACAAGTGTGCTTCAGTAACAAAATATTTTTACAGATCAGTTCCCTTGCAGAAGCAGTGAAGGGGTAATGTACTTTCATTTCAACAGTGCACAGGTGTGAATAGGACACTGTTTGATATACAGGATTAGCATCCCTTCCCCGTATTCAGTTTCTAGCTTGGCATTCCTTGCTCCTCCAAACATAAAGCCGTATGCATTAAAAGCTTCACCTAGCAACTGTTTTCCATCTGTGTGTTTGAATGGGAAAAAAATCCTTGCTGCACCCAATTTTAATTTCTGGAAAGAACAGTGAAAGAGAGCAATTATGAGTAAGTAATAAACTCTATCACACAGATACCTGTAACTATTAGTCTCCGCGCTATCAAAATACTGCACACTGAATGCTACTGCTGCAGTACTATGTACAACACTGAGAATCCTGTGAAGACTTTAAGAACAGACACTGTCAAAGTTTAACTTGAATCCCTCAAAGGCAGCAGAATCTGTATCTAATCTTTACTCAGCACAAAAGGGAAAATAAATTATTTACCTGTAACTCAATCCTCTGACAAACTTACTTCCCAGGAGATTTTGAATAGTCACTCTGGTTTCCTCCAGTAGATTTTTAGCAGCTGAATCTCCTACAGCAATAGCAACAATGCGACCAGGACTTCCATTTTTCAGTAAGTTCTGGAGCTTCAAGCTTTCTTCTGAAAACTCATGAGTATCAAACTTCAGCACTTCCAAAATCTCTGCTGTGTCCTGGTCGATCACTCTCACATTTAGTCCTCGAGAAAAATTCTTTTTAAATGTATAATGACCATAGGCCAGCCCTGAGAAATACATAGTCTTTGACAGTAGAGTCCATGATAACTTCTGGCGCCCGTGCAACTCCAAAGTTCCTTCAGGGCCCACGCCAATAAATTTTTTGCCAAATTCTGGCACATCAGCACCTTCGCTTGACTTCCCATACAAAATAATAGTTGCTTTGGATTTATAGCGGCATTTCTCTGCTCCAACATGAAGCATTCCGCCATCCTTTATCAGGATAAATCGAGTTCTCAAGGTAATATTTTTAGAACCTTCTTTGTCATCACCAAAAACAAGTAACCCTAAAGGAAAAAAAAATTCTGTAGGTCAAAGCAAAATTCAGATAGACTCAAAGAACCAAGTTCTACAATAAGAACAACAGAAAAATTAGATTTATTTTCCACACGAATTACAGATTTATTTTCCACACCCATGAATTAAGCTGTTATACTCTTATATATGTTTAAGAATATTTGGGAAAGTAACTCCTACCAATTGTGATTTGTCTTTCTAAGAATTTGGTTGGCTTATTCCTAATTTTTTCTGCCATTTTGGTAGAACATACCATAGCCACCATCAGAAGACAATCAGATCTTGTACAAGGAAGGCTACTACACAAGTCTTGTTTTACTATATCCTACAGAAAACCATGTCAATGTTCCACTGATATAGTGTTCATTCATCTTTTTAATGATACTTCCGGCCTGGTAGCAGGCTGAAAAGTAAAAGCAGAGGAACTGGACTATAAGCCGCAACATAAAATTCCAACACATTTTTCACATAATCACAGGAGTAAGAACTATGCAGTGAACTAAAGCATGATGTTCATCTTGCCACGTCATACCTCCATCCTGTATAACTATAGAGTGTACTGTAGCATCTGAGTTCAGACGAAACAAATCCCCTTTTTTGATAAAAACTCTCTTTTCAGGATCTTTTCCAGGGCTCCAGTTTTTAAGACGAGGATTCTGATCAGGACAATTCTCTGCAATGAAATATGAAATTCAGCTTTTAAAAAACAAGCGGCATCACATCGATTAAGGCAGCATTAGGATGAACACGAGCAAGGCAGAGTCAGTCAAAGGATTCCCACCTCCTCCTGTGGTTACAATACTGCAGCCACTGATGCTACCGTTTGTATTTGAGCAGCCAAAAAGATAGCTGAAAGGTGGCTAAACTCTCAAGGGTGGGAAGGCATTCTTATGCTGAATTAAACTACTGATGACCACAGACTGAACTGTCAACATATACTGTTGACAATAGATACTTCCGAACCCCATCGGGGGGTTTTTTTGAGATTTTCTACATCACCTGCAGTAGATGAGGAGAGGTAAGTGGGAAGCACTCGGATCCACAGCAGTCACACTGAGCACTGGATGTCCTAGGCCAGCTACCTAGGCCAACTAACATGGTTGTAAAGCATCTAAATATCTCACCTCCCTCAAGGTTTCTCCCTGTGTGAAAAAGGCTGATCCTTCTTGGTTTTAAACAACCAAATCACTTCTTGCAGTGTAGGTTTGCAGGTAAGGGATAAAGAGGGACAAGACATCCTTAGTATATTTAGCATAATACCTTGCTGGCTAGAGCAGTTTCCTGGGAGACAAGACATTTAGTTCTAAACTCACGGTTTCTACTCCTTAGGAAGTCAGCTTAAATATCAGGCTACAAACCACGTGAGAGCACAGACACATGTAATCCTTGCTGGAACCCTGCTGAAGGTCTGGCACTACACAGGCAATAACACCATACTATGAGGCCAGAAAAGGAGAAGCAGCAGTGAGAAGTGACAGGGTTGTGTGATTTCAGATGAAGTTACAGCAATGTAGTATTTACAACACGCACATCTTCAGCATCTTAAGCAGCTGAGTAATGCAGCAGCATAGACATACTACAAAAACAGAAATGGGAAGTATATTCCTTGGATTTTCTTACCAAAAGAAAACTCAGACTGTAAATATTTTTCTTAAGCAAAAGACAACCAAAAAGATGCTAAAATAAACAGGTTAGCAGCCCAACTGAGAATAACAGTCAAAATAGCCTTTTCACACCTTATCTTCTCAAGAAAAACACCCACACAACTTTGGGGGCACAAAGCTATTTGCAACAGCCCGTTCTTGCAAAATCTAAAGAAAGCGAAACCTATCCACAAGTTTAACACAAGCCAGCCTTAGTTTTGCTGTCAGAAATGTTTTTCCTTTGGTGTTACTCTCCACATTTCAAATCCTTTCCAACTCAGGAAACCCACATAAACCAAGATTTGACTACCAGTGGGAAAAAATTAGCAGAACTGCATAAGGGTAAAAGGCATCCAAGCAGTAATATAAAAATAAAACCAAAATAAAATTTTTTGGGGGATCCTAAGAAGATAGCATTTAAAAATGAAATTCAACATGAGGGAAAGCCAAAAATGCAAGAAGCATTGCAATCAGCAAGACTGCTGAACGCTCACCAGACAAATGCAAGTCTATTGCCTGACTCATGCAGAGTCACTAAAGCCCTTCTCCAGACACCACACACACAAGCACTGTGAAGAAACACCTATTTCCTGACTGGTAGCAAAGGGCAAAGTGAGGAAACCATGAGTCAGCAACCTGATGATTTCTGCTTAGTGTGATTCACAGAAGAGAAGTTCTAGTAACTGTAAATTTTGCTGTTGAGTCAGAAAGAAGAGGTATAGCACTATAACGTAAAAAAAAAAATTTGAAAATCTATTGTACATTACAACCCAGCAAGGAAGACATCAGCATCAGAAATAGGCACTCCTGTAATGCAAGCACGCTTCTGAAGCATGGTGGATCAACTCCTTGGCAAGCAGATCAGATGTGCTCAGAAAAAGTATTTTGAAATTCTCCTTTAGCAATTGCAGTGGGGTGCAGGGAAACATCAAATATTTAGTACTTCACCGTATGTTACCTCCAAAATAACTGATTAGATTTTACAGAGCACAGTCATTGCCTCTACAGTTAAGGTTAAATGAAAACAGAAACACAGACCAGAAANTCTAGAACCTTCCATCTGCTGGAGCAAGGATATTAAATTTGGCAGGAGAAAAGGCAGGAAACAGTTCTCAAGATGTAGTTAAATAGTTCCTTTCTACCTGCTTAGCCACCAAGTCTGGAGTTTTTAAGGCCTCTGGGAAAAAGTTATCAGTGTTATATTACGCTCAGAAGTTTATCACAGTTTGGCAGCTAAATTTTCTGAGGATCCTGTTTACCCTGGGCAAGCTCCAGCTGAGAGCTGCAAAGGCCAAGCAGAACTTTTCCCTGAAAACCTTCCCAACTTGTCATCCTGACCCTGCAGCACAAGCCCCTGGAAATGGGGAAGGAAATTGCATTTCCAGTGCTCTCCCTGATCTCCAGTGTTCAGGACTCCTTAGAAAAAAAAGATGATGACAGGAAGATAAAAGCAAGGAAGAAAAAAGAAACCAGCTGACAGGCAGGAACAGAAATGCAGACAAGTATCATTTTCCCTTTGGGGAAGGTATGCCGGAGGTTTAGGATTTACACGCAATTACTACTAAGTCTCACATTCCCTCCACTGCCTTTTAAACAGCCATTAAAAGTACTGACAATATGGATTTCCAATTAGCCCTCGAGAAGAACACACCTAGCTGGAACTGGTGGTGTTGGCTGTAGTACCACACGTGCTAGGCTGAAGCAGAGCGTATTAACATCTCAAGCTGTTGGGAAACTTTTGGGGAGTTGCTGCAACAACAACACCGCAAGATTGAAATTTCAGCCAGACTTTCCTTGGTGCTTGTAGGAGTTTCTCTTGTGTCAGGGTTTCCAAAGGATTCTATGGGTGCATGTTGTTTGGTTTTTTGTTTTTTTTTAAAGGATAACGCAGGGAAAGTTCAGAAAGGCACAGTGTAACAATTAATGCTGAAAACTGGCCTGGACTTCCATCGAGAAGCAGTGGGATGTTGAAGGAAAGCAGTCATGACCTTGGGTTACTCCTTGGCCCTTATGTAAGTCATTACCATAGACAAAAAAAAGCCCGCCTACTAAATTACAGCAACTCTTCCTGCAACATCCTCAGTATCCCCAGTGACCCATCAACCACACACTGCCCATGCAGTCAATGCAAAAAATCTGCACAACTCAATGCCTCTGGAATGAGCTACTGCGGATGAAGCAAAACCATTCCAAAACCACTTACGTTTTTAAAAAAAGCAAGCCATCTCCTTCACATTATCAGCTTTTAAAGCATAAAGGGACTATTATTTTACATATCCCACAGCACACGATAACACCCCACTTCTGCTAAAATCATCATCAAAATCTACAACTTTCAGTTAAGTAAAAGTTAAAGTCTTGGTATCAAAGCAGAAAGGTTTTTTCTCCCCCGAAGTACTTCTCAGAGTCATCTGGCTAAGTCACCCTTCAGCTTTCTTTTGAACTTGGCTATAACCGGAGTGCTTACTGCAGATATGTACCCCTGTTACCAGTGAACTGGATCACAACACAGCAGTAACTTTCCATCTACTGCTCACTCAGGGTTTTTTTTTTGTTTTCCTTCATAATTATTAGGAAAACTCAGTAACTTCACCCAAGAAGAGATCTCAGCAAGCCACCACCAGAAGCACTCCGGTTAGACGTGCACATTCGTTTTGTACCATTATCTGAAATCTTCAGTTGATTATCTAATTTGTTCAGCCTGTGTTGCATTGACTTTGGAAACTGAATCTTTTGAGTTATTATGCCAAAAGCCACTGAGGAGTATAAGTCTGTTGTGTTACAATAGCCAACAGTTTCAATTCAAAACCCTGTTTAGCTTTTAGAAACCTGACTTCTGCCTTAAAAAAACAAAACAAAAAACCAACAAAACAACACATGCTCCAAACTCTACTACCAACCTTTAGCAACTGCACCTCATAGCAACTCCTAGCAGTATTTGGCCAGTGGGATGTATACTTAGTGATCAGCAGTCAATCAAATCACCTGTTCATGCTTTATAACCACTGACACATTTGGGAAGTTTTCCAAATTCCATGAAAGTTGCCCAGTTTTCTAAGATGAGCTGAAAAAAATCAGGATCAAAAAGGTCCCTGCCCAATTTGAGTATAAACAAAGCAAACACATACTGTTGGTATAAATTCTTGCAGATTTTTAAATGTTTTTATCTGAACACTCTTTTACTACCTTCCTCAGTTACTGCTTAAACAGACAGGATTTCATTTTGACTGCAATTTGTGAACATATCAGACAGCTGCTTCTGCAGACAAAAATAATTACACTTATAAAACATTCATGCTTCTTTCCCCCTCACCAGCAGTCTTTATTTACTGCTATGCCTTTTTGCTTCATGTAAGTAAATCAAATCATTCACAGTAAAACCATAAAAAATGACACTGATAACAGAAAAAGGAGCTGATCTGAGCCCCCAAACACTGCTTCCCTCCATGTTAAAATTGCATTAAGTGTCATATTTTTGCACTTAACTTTTAACACTAATCCTGATGCTGAGTTATTAAATTATGTTCACAGGGACCGTAATGTCTAGGATGATTTTGTTTGCAAAAGAACTTACCATCTGGAGCATATTTCGAAGCTATTCCCAAAAAAATCCCCAGTGCAACAAAAAGTGAAAGGCTAGAAATGGCAAAGCAAATGAGAGTATTTTTATGCCTGTCGGCTTCTGCCTGGCGACGGTGCTGATCCACTGGTAAGGACGGGAGTCTTGTCCGGGCTTCTTGTCGCGCAGAGGTAAATTCGGCTGCAGCATGGCTCTGCGAAGGCGGCGGGGGACGGAGAGGGGCAATTCTCCCTGGGACGTACCCCGAAGACCTGTGACTGCTCCCGTTCTGAGGCCGGAGGAAAGCAGGGGCGCTCCCCCTGGCATCAGTGTCTTGCATGTTACAAAGTCACTGGAACACGCACACACACATAAAAAATAAGGGAAAAAATAAGAGGCAGGCTTTCAGAATACAGAGTACAATACACACAAGGAAAAAAAAGAATCAAACAAACAAAAAAGCGATTTTAAGCCACATGCCTTCTTAAGAAGAACAGCCATCGAAACTGTGGCTACTTGCAAAGTATCAGTCACTCAGTTGCTACTGGTTATTTACCACAATATAGCAGCTTGAAACAATAGCGTATCTCTCTCTCTTTTTTCAACAAAATTCAACTCAAAAGCATCTGGTATGGGAACACAGTACAGCACAGACCATTTCTTTGTAGTTCCACTAGGTATTTTTCACAGAGCGTTTTCACAGTTAACTTGTATTATGCGATTAAGAAATAAGCTGAACAATGAGAAAGCTAGCAACCCCTTCTTCCCCACAGTTATGCAAAGAATGCCTAAATGTATTTCTTTTGCACGCAGAAGCTGAACAAACTCCTCATTGTTTTCCTTTATGGAAAAGAAGCTGAAAGAGACAAGCCTCCCTTCCACACTGGAGGCAGTAAAAAGCATTTAAATTTAATACGTAAAATACCAAACACAATTTTATTTATATTCAAGCTGATGCAACTTAGTCAACACTTTTAATTAGCTGAGGCATATAGAGCCCGCAAACTCTTAACTTACTCACAGCGGGATTCAGTTGCTAGTAAAGGCGCATCAGGAATGGTCCTGTGAGAAAGTCATCTGCATCTGGTTCAGTAAACCTAGTGGTTTTTCTCGTTGCTGAGATGCCTGGGTTTGGACACAAAGCCTGGAAGCAACATGACTGCTCCAGATCTCTGTACCTATCACCCAGAAGTGAGTGCTACTTTTATTTCAGTTACTAGTATTGTTTCCATCTTTTTCTGAAGCAACCAATGAGGAAAGCCACCAAAACCATCACTGCCTGGCCCATCCTCGCCAGCAGTTCTAACCTACCACACTTTTCTGGTTTGCTTTAAGAGACACAAAACTGCGTTTGACTGTTTCCTCAGTCTTTCTGGTCAACTGTGTTGTATTGTATGAGTATTCACAAAGCTGGCATGATTTTTTTTTTTAATTAACATTTCTCAGGGATGGGATTTTTTGAGAAGGCTGCTCAAGTTTCAGTTAACTGAAACCTAAATCCTGAAGGGGGGTTAGGCATAAGTCACGTGTATTAAATAGCAAAATGAATTACAAAAATAAAACCCACCAATAACGGAAGAGCATAAAGATCCTCTTTCTCTTCCATTAACAAAGGGAAGTCTGAGCTATACCCTGAAGTGCCAGGCACGCTGGTGAAGGAGAAACGTGACAACTGTAATCTTATTCTGAGGAGTAGCAAAGGAGCCTTTTGTTTCACACGCTGCAAAATCTGATACTTCACTGTTTCAAGGCAAAAGAGTTGTTGCGATTGAACAGACTGGATTACCCTTTCATGGGAGACAATGCATCTCCAGATGTACACACAATGACAATAAAGGCACTGAAACATTAACTGGAGTAGCCATCCCAGAGTGCAAAAATTATTCCAAGTCCTCCAGCAGTGTTTCTCACACCTGTTTGTTGTAGCAAATTGATTTTCACCATTCTCCTTTCCGTACTTTGAGAAACTATTTCCCAAACATAATCCTCTGCTCTCAAACTTAACTGCCCAATGTGTTATAAGCACTGTGGAACAGCTTGCTTTCACCACATGTGCTTTTACACTCAACTAGTCATCTTTCAGCAGTGAAAACTCAATCGTTTCTATGTTTTAGAAGTGGTGTTAAAAGCTGAGTAGAGAAGAAGCTTTTCAACTAATTAAAAGGCAGTATTTATGTCTAGCTGAAACACATACTGAAGTATCTTTTTTATTAAAAATTTAAAGAAATCTGATCCAGCATTGAGATTTTTTTATGGTTGGACCCCCAGCTCCTTAAACTTGGTTAAAAAGTTTTCAGATATGGCATTTTTCTATCACACTGACAAAATGACTACAGAGTGTTCATTATAACATGACACAAAGAGTTAACAAGTTTGTTAATTGCTCAGCTATATCAACTAAATCCAGAATGGTTATGCAAAGCTTAACTTACTTTTATAAAACAATTTTACCACAATTTTGCCTACTAAGGCCTCTTAAAGGACTGCAATGTCATTACAACAGACATTGAAAACACTTGTGTCATATTTCAAGCATATTTTGTTTTGTACAAAGCATTCCGCCTGGTTTGCAAGTCGTAGAAGTTTTCCAACTATCCCACTCAAGTGCAAACACAGGTCAACCCAAGGACAGGTGGAAAAGAGACTGCAGAATCACTGTCTTACCCATTACAAAATATAAAATAATGAAACAAAGTTGTAAGGAGATACTTAGCACAATCAAAAGATTTACTATACTATATAGTTTTCCATTACAACAGGAGTAATCATTTCAACACTTCCTTCCCTCTTCCTGTGTTATTTGAAATTCTCTAGCTGCAAGAATGATCTTTTCTATGCTGTAGAGCAGCTACTGGCTTTTTAAAATTAAGACACACTGATAATCTGATTCAAATTATTGACTTGTTTAATTCCCCTCGGTGGAAGTCTTCAGATAGCAACACACAAATGCAAATGTAGTAACTGGAGTGCAGTTATTTGGTTGCACAAATACAGTTTGAGTAAAATGGGGGGGGCAGAATCTGTTTGAACTATTTAAATACCACATTTCCTTGCAAGTTCTCATGCACCTGAAGTTTTCCATGTAACACTTTTTCCTTCTCCACCCAAGGTTTGCCATTTCCCTTTGACCTGTACCTATGTCAAAAAAAGGGCAAAAAATGTTGAGATCAAAGGCCCCAGGAGACCATTTGCAATTAAAAACACCAGAGAGAATTGGTCCTGTCACCAGGATCTCCTAAAGCCACAGAAGTAGGAGGTCTCCTAAAGGAGCCCATGATGTGGGCATCTCCTCCTGATGGTGCAGTCCTAGACAAGACCACCACCACTTTTAAAATTGTACTGTAGTATACAGTATGCAGTATTTTACCTTGCGTCTTGCTTCAGAGTGATTTCAGTAAAAATCAAGTTCCTGCACAATATACAACCTCACCTAACAGAGTTATACAGAATTCAATCGGTACAAATCTGTTATTTGCCATGCCATTCAGACAGGCTGCTATCTCAGTATTCCCAAACTTCTCGCCCTTCAGCCTTCAACAGGGTATTACGCAATATTTTCAAATCCATTATTCATCACAGCTTTTAGTCAGGGCCACACATAAGTGTGTGCTTCCAGCTCACCAGTACTAGGGAAGTTTCCAATGCACTGAGTTGGCTAGAGCGTCTCAGATGCTTCAGCCCACTACGTGCTTGTTACAACCCATCTGCTGGAAGGCTACACTATTTGCAGGTCACTGTCTTGCAAGATCAGTGCTACTCCACATAATCCAGGCTTCTGCTTATGCACAACAAAAGCAAGCAAGCAAGTACTTCTCATCACATCAGCCAACTCAGCCTAAACCACCTTAAAAAAAAAAAAAGTTTCTCTTGCACAGCATGTAAGCAAAAACAGCGATTACCTGCAAGTCTGGCTCTGCCAACAGAGCATCTGAGCTGTGTGGACAGCAAACCCCAGCAGGCAGACAGCGATGAGCCACTGAACAGGCTGCAACATCTCCCGCCTCCTCACATATTCCACTTTTAACTTGTGCCACTGCTACACACTCATAGAAGTCCACATTGTTCACACTGGCAGAAACTAGAAACATATGCACTGTACAACCAAGGGATAACATCTGAACCTCCTGAGACGTGAGCATGTGCTCAGAAGCGAGCGGCATGCTTATCTGTTACTCGGTTTGGGGCTGGTTTCCTGGAAAGGAATTGGAGTCTTTCACAAGGTAATTCAAAACATCACCTGACACCATCCAAAACATGAGAAATATACCAAGAGATTTCACACTTTTCTGCTGTCAAATGCTCAGCGTAACAAAACACGTCAAACGTGCTGGAAAACTCCCACACCCTTGCACCTTCTTGAAACTTTGTAAACAAAGTACGCTTGCTTCCATACAGTGCAAAGAAATTAATGCTTCCCTTAAAGCATATTTTAAGGATGCATAGNTATACAGAATTCAATCTGTACAAATCTGTTATTTGCCATGCCATTCAGACAGGCTGCTATCTCAGTATTCCCAAACTTCTCGCCCTTCAGCCTTCAACAGGGTATTACGCAATATTTTCAAATCCATTATTCATCACANCTTCCCTTAAAGCATATTTTAAGGATGCATAGTTCATAGGTCTTAAAAATAAAAAGAGAAACTAGAAGAAACCCCACTTCTGTTGCTCTGGGCTATCAACCACCACCAGCTGTAGTGCTGACCTATTACCACACCGTTTCATCATGGAGTATACAATCGCCATTAAGGAAAAGAATGAGGAAGGGTGGGGAAAAACCACACACATCAAGAAAAATATTTCCCCGTGCAATACAGTGCCACATTGGTTACTGCTGCTTTCCTGGCACAGGCACTTGTCTGGTATGAGATCAAAGGGCACTGAGAAACCCAAGAGAAGGGAAAGGGACA
>VYZW01055598.1:29638-43539 GCA_013401315.1 Balaeniceps rex
CGGCCCGGCGGGACCGCAGCAGCCCCGGCCCTCCCACCCGCTAGGAAGGGGCCGGGTGCCGCCTCCTGCAGCACCCGGGGCTGGGGCGGGGGGGGAGCAGGCACGGGGGCACTTCGCACCCCTGCCCTGACCCACGGCTCTCCCTCCGGGCGGCGCGGAAAAAAAGCTAAATTACAGCTAAAATACCAAACGCAGCGTTAGATGCCCATGCCCGATTTAAAAAAAAAGAATCCACAATATGAGCGCACAGGTGCTGCCAGGGGAGGTGTAAAAGGTCCCCGTTAGTACGAGAGCAGGTAAAGGAGCAGGGAGAGAGCGAGGGGAGACACAAGGTGCTGTCTCCGCCACGGCAGCAGGGAGCGACGGGCGAAGTAAACCGGAGACAACGCTAGTGTGAAGCGGGAAGGTACGAGGCGGTTATCGTTACATGTAGGCTTGCTGGGCTGAAAGGGAATAGAGAACGAAGTTACTTACAAGACTCGTAGCCCGGGCAGTCTCTGACCTGGGAGAAGAGCTGGCTGGAAAAATCTGATTCTGCTTTCTGGGAATTTTTTTTTCTTTTAAAGTCTTATTTCCAGTAAAATCAAACTAAACCCGAAAATGTTCTGAATTTCAAGGAAGCAGTGCCTGCAGCTGTTCCACATCAAAGAACATCAACCTGGTTTAGAAACTCAGAGGGACTGTGAAGCTCCGGGACTTACCTTTGCTGGGGACCCAGAGCTCCAGGGTACCTCAGCCTTCCAGGCTGCCAGCTTTGATGTAGATCTGACAACGGGCTTTTCTTAAGTTTGGGACCTCCCACCGTTTCCAGTGCACCGAGGTTGGGCCAAACTCATTACAAATCAAAAAAAAAAAAAAAAAAAAAAAAACGCCCNCCCTGATCAGATTCGAGATGCTTTCAATGAAATGGTTCGGGAAATACAGCCAGCGTTTTCCAACGAATTATTTCATTGGGAAAATTCCAGGCAGCTGGAAACGAAGTGGTAACTCATTTATATTCCTACAAACGCTGCCCCGCGTAACTTTAGTTCTAGCGATTTCTTCTTTGTTTACCAGTAAGCATAGCCTGTGTTTGCTTGCAGCATATGGAGACATCTAGTGACTAAATAATAAACTGCAAATCAATTTCAATTAGTCTGAAATCTCAGAGGTTATACTAGGATCCTTCGCTTGCAATATTTCACTAGGACTGCAGCGTTCAGGGTAGTACAACTGCGAACCACCGCGCCGCAAAGTAGCAGTTGCCGTGCGCACGGACCGCAGTGGAACGAGCAGCTGCACTAACTCAAGCGGCGACTGTGACTGCGGCTCCGCTGCACAGCTTGAGTTTCAGGACATAGCTTTCAGGACTGAGATTCCGAGTACTACTTTACTCAAGACAGAGATTTGTCTGTATATCCACAAATGGGGTTGGGACAGTTCCTAAACTTGCCCTTCTCACTAAACCGCAGTGAAGGAAGCCCTTAGGTGCATGAATAAGGCAGTTTCATCTTCACTTTTATCATGTCTCCGTGTTTCTGTTCCTTCTTCTTTAGCTTAATTTTTTTTGAATGGCCAGGACCACAATCATTCTAACATGTGCGGTTGTAAATCTTTGCCTTATCTCAACAAATGCATGTGCAAACTGAACATTTACGTTTGCCAATGACTTTGGCTGAAATCAAATTGGAGGTAGTTTATCTTTGTTTAATGTGAAATTCAAATATTTCAGCTGACAAAAATGCCCAGTTTAAAAAAAAAAAAATCAGCATGGCACTGGGCATCCATTTTACACATACAATATTATGTTTGTCCATATAATACACATGTCCAATTATTAATTCAGTTGTCTATTTGGATGGGCAAATTGTGTTCATGTACAGTGAAACTGTAGCAATAGTAGGTGTACTGTTTTTACTGCATGCACTGTTTTTAGTATGTGTCTGACCTTCTGAAAGTTGTTTTTTTAACATCAAAACACTCTTTCAATTATCCTTCATCATATAGTCCTGTATAAAAAATAATGCTGAAGTATTCCTCAGGAATGCCAATTGAAACAAAATGTTCATGCAATTTAATTTGTGGAAATCCCCGTATTCCACAAATTATTTAGGGTTAAATAATTGCTCCTTTGAGAAATGATTTTCACTTGATGCAGTACTTCCACAAAAAATATCTGTAAAGGTGATTTTGCCAGATGGATATGTTTCCTGTTTTCATTAAATAATAGAACTAAACTCTTCAAATGTGTTCTTCTTCAAACGCTTTTGTTTTTCATTAACACAAAGCACTGCTTATCCACTGGCAAGGTGGGAGTCCAGGAACAGAAAGTATTTACTTTTTATGTGCTTGTATACAGAATGAAGAAACATGGACTGCTGATCAACATCCCCAGTTGTAAGCCTGCAAAGAGCTCATTTCAGTGACACCTGTGTAGATGTTTGCTAGTATTACTTTATGGGGGTATATAGTCTGAAGCTAAATATATTGCATTATATATGTATGCGTGTGTGTGTGTGTGTATTTTAGACAACACACACAACGCATACTTGTCAGTCTTAGTCAAATCACAAATACCTGTCAGCTGTAAAAACACTAGATCTCTTGTAGAATGGAATTATCACCCAACAGCTATAATTTTTTAAAGTGATGGATACATTTGAATAAAACAATCCCTAAACCCTGCAAGATTGGACTTTAAGATTAGCTGAGTATTTGAAATCTCTGTATCAAACCCAAATGGCGCTCTAAAGCATTACATCTCCATCTGTTCTGACTTCTTTCATCATACTGCTTTGGGTTTAAGCAGACAAAACCTTGGCCAAGTGTATAACCCAAAGCTTAAAATTAGCAAAAAGTAGACTAGAAAGAGATCATTGATGCAGTCACTACGGTCTGATGATTTCAAAGTAAGAGAGAAGGAAGCCAACTTTTGTCCTTCTGAACTCGGAGGTACTAGGAGATGGGGGGACAGTGTTAAGTATATCCAGTTACTAGTTAAAATTATGTCCTATTCTCTGAATTCCCATCCAGATCCTTGTGATTTAGAAAATATTACTGTTGCTCTATTGAGATAAGAGAGCAAACATACATATTTCTTTCCTTATTTAAGCCTTTCTGGCATATGTCCCAGGTACTCTGTGGTAATACCTTTTCCGTATAGTAGCTGTGTTTTAAATTGTCATACTAAACACATGGATTTTTAACTACCTCTCTGGAAGTCTAACACATTGGGTGGCAAAAAACCCTTAAATTCCTGAAACAATACAAAGGCTGCCTAGGCTGAGGGGAGGTTTGCTCTTGGTAAAAGACTGTTCCTACTTTGACATACTGTGCTTCAACCAAAGTTAACAGCAGTTAACAAAATACAACAACAGTTTAAGGGAGAAGACAAGAGTTTAAAATGCATACTGGGGGAGTGTAGAGATAATATGTAACCAGGTTTTAGTAGTTACAGTTTCAGTGTATCATCTTCCCTTGCCATTGAAGGATCATGCCTTTTTCTTTATGCGTGTCAAAACAAACCCATATACGACTCATTTGCATTTTGCAGGTCTATGAAAAAGTGTGAAGAAAGTTGTTAGAGAATTCATTTATCATTATTGAAATTAATAACATTAAAAGCAAACAACAAAAACCTGTGTTATGTGGCAAAAGCATTCACTCAGGAGTTCGGAAGTCTGGGTTCAGTCCTTACCCATCTTACACAAAAAGTCTTTTAAATCAGTGACAACGACTCTCCCCCACAGCAGTGATGCTGACAGGAGACATGTGGCCTGAAGACTGCAGTATCTGCTCTGGGTGCTTCAAGGATTTCACCAGCTTCCCTGAAGCTTACCCTAGTGACTCACTACTGAGTTCTGCCTAAATCCTACCTTTCGTTCTCCGCCTCTCACTTTGGCTGTTACCAAAAATTTTACAGTGGAGAAACATATCAGAATGTCAAAATTCTGGGTCATATAAAGATGAGAAACTGTTGAAACCCAACAACAAAAACTGATAAATTTTTAGTGTCTTTCAGATTTTCTCCTCTGTAATTGGACACTGACAGTGAATCAGCAAAATAATTTCAAAATTCCTGTTAATGAAGGGTGTATATGCTGCACTGAAGGTTGAAAGGAGGATTAATAAATTGGGTTTTTAAAAGAATAGCTGAAAATAAATATAAAGGGCAAATGAGAATGGGGTTACTGTGAGGAACCAGATATGCATAGATGGAAAACATGAAGGGGAGCAGATAACTGATACAAAAGGAAAAAGAAAAAAGAAAAAAAAAACAACACAATGCAAATATGGGTACAAGGAAGCTGTATTTTGCCTTTTATACTTCTCCTAAAGTGCAGTTTGATGAAAGACAAAATGCAACAAATTCATATTGCATTAATTTTTAATATTGTCTGAATAAAAGTCACAATTCCCTATCAAACCAATCCATCCACTCACATTAAGAAACACAGATAATATTTTCTCATTGTGTTTTAGTTCAATGTTATTAAAGGTGTCCACCTTCCAAGTCACTTCAATATTTATTTTAGGGTGAATTGCATTGACATTTATGCCAATTTTACTAGCAAATTGTAATAGTAAATTTGGCTTGCATTTAATAGAAATATTGATGGAAACTTCTTGCTAAATGAGTTACCAGAAACATAACCATAAGGACTATTGTTCCTATTTGCTTGTTTGGTCAGGAAACATAAACGATGTGTAACCACGTAAACTGTTGGGCTAGTCAATCCCATGAGAGCTGAGTTTGGAGTGCTGTGCTTGTAAGTCAAAAGCCACAATCTACAGACCTTTACACATCTGTCAGAAATTTTTGATATATAACAGATTATGAGACATTCCACAATCCCTAAGGCAGACTAAAAACTGTTATATACACAATTTCCTACAAATTGCTTGCCAGACTTCAGTTGAGACTATTTGGAATATTTGTGATCATTTGTGTTTCATCTCGTGCTTGGTGTAATTGCTTTAAAATTATGCACATAATATTTCTATGCAATAAATTTATGTCCTGAATTTTTTGCTCTTTATTTTTATCTTAACAGAGAATCATTTTGGTTAAGACTCTCTGAAATTTACAAGAAGAACAGAGCTGAAACCACAGATTTCTGATCTGCATTCACGTTAGCAGATACATACAAGTAAGCCAGATACATGACAAAATTGTGTTGTTTTAACCTTGGAGAAAGATGGAGAGTCTGACTTCCACTGTAGAGAAATGCATTTTAAGTGCTTTGCTTTTATGATTATTTATTACATATCTGGTTGAAGAGACAATATAAATATTTTCACAAGTAGAAATGCTCAGGCGTATTACATAATTAAAAAGCATTAATAAATACCTCTGGAAAAGAACAAAGCTATAATGCTTCTAGATTGTCGCCAAAAACAGATATGAAAAGTGCTGAAAACCTGTATTTGCTGGTAACTCACTTTCTCTGAGAAGAAACATAGGCAGGTAGGAATACTTTTTGTGTCTTTAAAAATGTAACAGGTAAATCGCAACCTTAGGGCTCCAAGGTAATGTACATTTCCGTGGCATTAAATCCAACTTTGAAACAGAACTTTCCATCAAACACTGTAAGACACATTTCTTGCACAAGATGATTTGCTAATGCAAATCTTTGTACAAAGCTTTGGGCTGTCAACTCTGATACGCATTCAGACCATAGTCCTCAAAATTATACTCTTTTATAAAAACTTCCTAAAATTCAGTGAAAACACATTTGACACACTTTTAAGTAATATTATAGAATAAGGCCGTTATGTTGCTTACCTTTTTTTGTACCAAAGCAATCATATGCATACGTAAAACTGAAGGGGTTTGTTTCCAGTAAATTTTCAGTTTTCTGTCAACACAATGTGTCACCAAATGGCTGACTGAACCATTTTCCTTNNAGGCTAATCACTGTTACAGGAAAAGTTATCTGTTAGGTTTCCTGCATAGGATATCATCCTGACCTTTTGGTTTTTTACAAAAAACAGGAATTGAAGTGTGTCATATGAATGACAGCCAAACGTAAAAACAAGAAGTATTTGTTTGCCCATCAGAAATGAATCCTTTGATTCTCAGAGGTGCATTTGCAGTGCTGCAGAACATGTATCACCTTAAACAACTGGAATTTCAGGTTGAAATACTCAGTAATCCTGAAAATCATGCCACTTTTTCAAAGTCAGCTTCTAAAACAAGAGCTTGAGATGAAAGCACAATGATCATTGCTGGCTTTGCAGATCTGTTTCTTTAAAAAAATATAAAGAGATATTAAAATAGGACTCCCTATACCACAGCAGAGGTTCACTAGCAAAGTAGCCTGTTTCTAACAGTAGCTGATGACAAGAGACGACAAGAGTATAAAAAAAAAGTTAAGTAAACACACATCAACACTTGGTCGATTACTTCCCCATCTTCCGATGACTTGCAGCTCTGTGTCACCATTGATACACTTCTTTTTACCAGTTTCTGCTAAAATTATCTGTTGCTTTCTGAACTTACATTAAGTTCCTAGCATCCATGGTGTCCTGTGACAAGGAGTCCTGCAGCATAACTGCTTCTTGTAAGAAGAAATATCTCTTTCTGTTGGGTTTGGAGCTTCCACTTACTCATTTCATATGATACCCTGTAGTTCTTACGTTGAAAGAAACAGTCATTCCTTATTCACCTTCTCCATGCCACTCCATCACATTCTCCCATACCCATTTCTTTTCCAATCTAAACATATTAACAAAATGTATTTCTTTGTCCCTTACATGGAAGCAGTTTCATATCTTGCCATCCTCACTGTTCTTTTGCCAACTTTGCTGCACCTTTTTTTAAAGATGACAGAACCAGGATTGCAGTAGGCTCCAGAATATGGGCACCTTGGATTAAAAAAATCTGCTTTCTTTTTATTCTCTACTCTCCCCAATTGTCTCTAAAGTCTTCTTGCTTTTTTGGCCACCACTGAATATTGAGCTGATGTTTGCTTAGTAGTATTCATTGTAATGCCAAGACCTTATTTCTGAACAGTAACTGTTTAGAGCCCGTAATAGCGTACATAAACTTTACTTAAGATTTCCCAACAACTTGTAAGTACCATATGCTACCGCAATCACATCAGTAAGTTTTTAAGAAGGAACTGCCCTTCAGATTGATTGCATGTTCCTATTCTGTGTCAGTTACAAAATAGGAACAATGCAAAAATGATAACCTTTGCAACACGCCAGCTCTTTCAAGAAAATAGAACATCACTTCTCTGTTGTCTCCTCAAACACTGTCATTTAATTTTAGATAAACAATGAGGGAAAAAAAAAAACACCATGAAAAATAACTAATAAAGTATATAACATGCTCAAGGTAAGACAGTGTTCTCAGTGCAAGCTTATCATTCTTTATACACTTAAGACTAGATACCACTAGATCCAGAAAGTTCTTTTCTGCTGACCCCTTAATTTTCCTTCAAGTTCCCTTGCTACCAACCTATTGTTTCTCTCTTGCTTTTTGGTTCCACTCCCTTCCCCTATTGCCTGTTTTATTGCAGTAGAAGCACATTTACTAAGCAAGCCAGATGTACATGTTGGACTGACACCAACATTTTATAGTTAAGTCCTACCTCCAGAAAATTCCATGGAGCAAGCTTCATGGAGCAAGAGGACAAAAAAAAAAAAGAAGAAAAAAACCCCTGCAGCTGGGAACATACTTCATGTTTGTACATAATGCATCCAAAACTCAGGCAGCAAAGATTTCTTAGACAATGATTTCTCAGCTGAAACTTCAAGCTGAGTATACAGATAGCATAATACCTGTCAAAGCAATTTTCTCCATGTCTGAATTAGACAGAGCACAGACTTCATGGAGAGAAAAACTTAGCTGTAATTTAAGCCAAGCCCTGGGAAAAACAATGCTACAGTTGGGTGTCTACAAAAAACCCCACACAACCAAGCCTTTAGAGAATCACAGGTAATGACTGCACAGGAACAGACATTGAACAGAAAAGGTCCTGCTGGCTTTACGTATCACACAGTCTACAAGACTTGTTGGCCAATGTTTTCCACTAAGCACAGTGTTTCCTACCATACATTTACATTGTTTACAAGCATAAGGAATCACCAATGGTGCTGAGCTAATACAATGATTAGACCTTTCCAAAGGGTCAGACTAAAACTCAGGCAAGGCCTAAGCAATGCAGCGGCTTCTCATTAGCCTCTGCTGCAGGGATGAGCTTCATGCAGGCTTTGGACTAAACCTCCACCTGTACATGAACCAGATTCACGCTCTAATCCTCATGAATTAAGAACAAAGGAGTCAAGAGTTGAACTTGGTAAACAAATACTTAAATGAGTATGACAAGAGCTACTTATACTTTCAGAAAAGGAGGTGTTCTTGAGCAGGACTGGTCAGAACAAGATGCTGCCTGAGACTGGGAAAATTTGTGTCCTCTCCTTGAAGCACTCAGCAGTTGGAACATAAACCCTTAGACATTCACAGTCCTGATAACCAAAAAGGCAAAGAGTGGGATACTGTTGTTTCCCAAATCTACGGATGCTTTCAGGTCAAATCTCTTGCTATGCACAAAGGATTGTTTATTACACAGTTATAGAGATTATCAGGACGTTTGTTATTGTACTTCATTTCAGTTAACTAATGTCTAACACCTTTGACATTACTGTTTCAACTCATACACCTTTCAGGAGACAAAAACCAAAGCCTACATGTAAATTATTGTATTGGGTTTGCATGGCAAAGTTTTGGTAGCAGGGGGGCTAACGGGGTAGCTTCTGTGAGAAGATGTCAGAGGCTTCCCCCATGTTCGACAGAGCCAGTGCCAGCTGGCTCCAAGACAGCCACGCTAGTGGCCAAGGCTGAGCCCACCAGTGACTGTTGTAGTGCCTCTGTGACAATGTACTTAAGACGGGGAAGAAACTGCTGCACAACAGCAGCTGAAGAGAGGAGTGAGAATATGTGGGAGAAACAACTTTGTAGACACCAAGGTCAGTGAAAAAGGAGGGGGAGGAGGTGCTCCAGGCGCCGGAGCAGAGGTTCCCCTGCAGCCCGTGGTGAAGACCGTGGTGAGGCAGGCTGTGCCCCTGCAGCCCATGGAGGTCCATGGTGGAGCAGATATCCACCTGCAGCCTGTGAAGGACCCCACGCTGGAGCAGGTGGATGCGCTTGAAGGAGGCTGGAGACAGAAGCCCACACTGGAGCAGGTTTGCTGGCAAGACTTGTGAGTCCATGGAGGACCCCTGCTGGGGCAGTCTTTTCCTGAAGGACTGCACCCCATGGAAAGGACCCACACTGGAGCAGTTCATGGAGGACTGTCTCCCATGGGAGGGACCCCACACTGGAGCAGGGGAAGAGTGTGCACAGCAAGGAGCAGCAAAAACATGTGATGAACTGACCGCAACCCCCATTCCCATCCCCCTGCACTGCTCGGGGGAAGGAGGTGGAGAAGCCAGGAGTGAAGTTGAGCCTGGGAAGAAGGGGGGGGTGAGGGGAAGGTTGTTTAAGATTTGGGTTTATTTCTCATTATCCTACTCTGATTTGATTGGCATAAATCAAATTAATTTCCCCAAGTCAATTATGTTTTGACGGTGATGGTAATTGCTGAGTGATCTCCCTGTCCTTATCTTGACCCACGACCCTTTTGTTATATTTTCTTCCCCTGTCCTGTTAAGGAGGGGGAGTGAGAGAGTGGCTGGGTGGGCACCTGGCATCCAGCCAAGGTCAACCCACCACAATTATATAGTAGCTTCACTTTTGTGTCATGTCATTTTAATTGAAAGAACTTAAAAAAGTCTTTCCCCTGTTTATTTTGCATTTGTCATAACTGCTTACCTCTAGTCAGCTTCACAATTTGTATTGTCTGTCACAAGTAACCAGGGAAAGAAAACACTTTTTCAGAACCAGAGAAATGTGACAATAAATCATAAGTTGTCTGAAAGCCAGGTGGTAATCACTTTCACTTTTAAAACATCCTCCTCAATGCAAAACGTTGACTTGATGTAGAGATAATAAATTAAAATTCAGATCTCTTCTCAGAGAATATTGCTAAATTTAAAGCTGTACTACCTGATCCATCTATCCTGTATAGCAAATACTCAGTGACATGTTGCTAGATACAAGTCTAAAGGCTTATTTGCTAGCTATGACTACTTTTTTTGAAATGTATGGCTTTATTTGGTCTCCAAAGTTTAAGCTTTGGTTCATCACTGCTCTCTCGTCTCTCAAAAAAGGGATCCTATTTTATTTATGTATTTACAATTCAGTGTCTTTAAGTTTCTTGTGAGATACTATACAAATATATTCAGGTGGTCTTAATATCTGCCTTGGAAAGCCTGCAGCTTTACAATTAAGTTTCAAATTATGGACTGCATATCAACCTAATGACAGAGATTGCTGACTGGTACAACAAAAGGCATGAGATGTGAAAGGCTCCTGTATGTCTCATGGGTACTAATCCTGAAGCACGGTAATCATGTTTTAAAGGGAAATATTAGTAATTACTGTGCTCCTGATTGGGGAAAAAAAGTTAGTATGGCTGATAACTCCCCATCACTGTTGGTTAGAGCCATATTCCAGTCCAAACCTGGAGTGGAACAGATACTTGCTATCTGGAATTGCTTGCCTGGAGAATGAGGTTTCTTCCTCCCTTTAAAAGAATTTCACTTCCACCCTGGTAGGCACAATGTCCCTTTCACTAGCCAAATTTTCAAATGTTTCCTCAATGAGAAAGGCAGACAGCTACAAGCTTTCTCTTTCTTTCTTTGTCAATAAAATGCTGACTTTTTCATATACAGTTGACAACACCTGAAACTTCACAGGAGGCCCATTCCTTTCTTTGGACTACTCTTGAGCTAGAACTTAAGTTACAGAAGTATTTAAGATCTGAACAGAACTGTCAGGTGAAGGCTATCATTGTTTCCCTTGGACTTGAACATGGCCAAGGAGTAAGAGCCCTGGAAAAGAAGATGATCATTCCTAGACTTTGCACGGGAACTGGAAGGAACAGAAGCTTAGGACGAAGTTCCTCATGGCTTAAGGCTCTTCTAAACATTCAGATAATGCTAGCAACGGAAAAGCTGTATCTTACTATGGACCAGGCAAATCTAAAGCATGAGACCACTACATTTGATGCCTGGCTGACACTTAGCAACTTACTTAATCTTCCAGTTGCAGCACTGAAATCTCCTCTGGATTACAAATGGCCTAAACTCAGAGAAGTTGTGGAATTACAGAGGCTAAAGCTGTGATCTGCCCTGTCACATACCCCAAGGCACCCATCAGTTATGACCTCAGGCACCTGCCCTTGACCCCTCAAGCCCCAGCATGCAGAATCTCAGAATTGGTCCTGCAAGTAGCAGCGCATAAGGAAAAGTGCAAACTCAAGCACATTTGGTGTTGTCAGCTCCCATGCCTCTTTCATTAGCTTGAAGTTTAATTAAATGTTTGCCTTGCAGTCCCTAGACTCCCTATTCTCTCTAGAATGCTATGGTTACATCAGAATCTAAGCTTTCTTTTAAAAATGAAGTATTTTTAGCTTCTGTTTTGAAGCTGGAGCTTGGCAATATAACCTGCATGTCCTTTGCAGGTTCAGAACACAGAAGGTAAATCAAAACAGCCGGGCTTGGGCTAGTTTGTCTTGAGGGAGAGGGATAAACTCAGGACTTTTTGTGGTCCAACATTTGTTTTTAATATACCGGATTGGGCTGGGCTTGGGTTCACTAGTTCTTCCTTGTTGAAAAGACTCATAAACATCCTCAGGGAAACAGATCTCTCATAAAACTTTACAGAATGCATTCTATTTGGAACTAAATTCCAGACACACTATCTACACACAGCTCTATAGGAAACTTTTTTTTTTAAATTATCTCATTGATAATATCATTTCTATTTCACAATGCAGTATTGTCTTCCTATCATTCTGCCAGTATTGTCTCGCAAACAGTACAGTCATTAAAAACTACTTAAAGGGTAGCAGACAGCTAACAGGATACAGACCCTTTTATCTTTGAGTCAACTTCAACCAGTACTCCAGCAGATGAAAAGAATGATGGATTTGTGTTTATGAAGTGAGTTAAAAAAAAAGTGCAGAGGAATTGCCTGATGCCACTGTGGGGAAGCATACTGAAGACAAGCAATCTTGCCAGTCCAATTCTATCCAAACCAATGTCTGTTTTGTAACAATTACTATCTTATTTGATATTCTCAGCAGAAAGGTCAAGCCCAGGAAGATTAGACACATATTTTTGGGATCTACCCATTCTGGTCCTTAAGTCATTAATAAGGTCAATACCATTGATGGACTCTTTCAAGAAAACATGTAAAATGACAAGAAAGTCAGAAAAAAACACTAGACTGCTAGTACATATTTGAAACATAAGTATAAATTCATCTAAAGAGGGTAATATCTGCCAATTTTTGTGCTGGCATAAATTCCTACATTCCTACACCACTCGAACCCAGAGCCTTTCCATTGAACTGAAGACTGTATCAGCTAATCTCCCTGTAGCAAAGATCTTCAGCCTAGCATGTTAAATATATTAATGTCTGGTAATTCAGCTATATGTCAGCAGAGGGCATAAAGAAAGTTAGAAAGCGTTCAGTTGTAATCTAATCTAAAAATACCTTTAAATAATCCATTGGTTTAGCATACTTTTGTTTCACTATCAATATTTGCCTTTTGTTAGTGCTTGAAATTGCTGCTTCTAGGCATAAGAAAATGAATTTTATAAGCATTAAATGTAAACACTGTTAAACAGAAATAAAGATATATTCTTTAAATAGAAGTCTATGCTTATCTTCTTACAGCTGTTACCTTCCCATAACCTTTGTTACACGAATTTCCACAGGAAAGCACATGGGAAGATGACAAAACGAAGGCAGGTGTTTGCAGACTTACCATCCTCAAGAAAGTCCAGTATGACTTATTACAGAAGTTTTGAATGTCACATTAATGTGTTACATTAAATACATTTGAAAATTAAGAGTCAACACATATAAATAAAGTTATCCCTGAAGCAGTTTAGTCTAATCTTATCTGTGCAACTGAAAGCATGATTGCAGGTCTAATTCAAAGGACTCACTTTAATTTACTGATCTTACTTTCTGAAGAATCTTAGAAAAATACAAAAGATCTGAAATAGAATAAAATTCTCAATGTCTTTAGCAAACACTTTTAGGTCTAATTTGATTGTGGCAGGACTAGAAATTTCTAAAGTCATGGCCACTGCCTCCAGACATGCATATTTTTTGAAAACTGTAGTTTTTGTCCTTGTAGCTCGTAAAAATAAGACGACAAGAACCTAGAACATTCAAGCGTGGTCAGACTGAATGATCATATATTTGATTTTGACTGTTCTAACTAGCTGTATCGGGATCTGTTCCTGCGCAGTACTGGAAATACTTAGATTCCACTGCCACGAAGCGCTGAGACAGCTCTGCACCTTGTGATATCACCAAGGCCATCAGAAATAGCAATAGCTTTGAAGAGAGCTCATCACAAAGCTTTGGACATTGCATTAGGGTCTAGCCCGGCGGTCTCCAAAGAGTGTGTGTGTGGTGGTGGGGGAGTACACCCCAGGGTGTGCGCAAGACAATCCACTGGGGTGCAGGAATATATGGGTTTTACCATTAATAAATAAAATAAAATATTTTTTTAATAGTGTTTGTTTCATCTTTATCTCACCCTTTTTTAAAATTTCTATTTTTGTACATGTTTTATAATATACACGTACTATTGTACTAATACATTACGTACATAATTTATAAATAAATAAATATACATCTATTGCACGCTCAAAAATGTTTTACTGATAAGAGGTGCATGATCAAAAATGTTTGGACACCACTGGTCTAGCCCTAGTACAGTAACGGTATCAATGACTAAAAGTGGAGAATGTGCCATCATTACACTTAAATTGTTTTATCAGAATAAACT
>VYZW01055599.1:0-13906 GCA_013401315.1 Balaeniceps rex
CTACCACCTTTTTGACCAAAATTCACCTCCCTTCCCCCCCACCTCCGCGCTTTCCACCCACCCCAACTTCTTTCAGCTTGATGGGCTCTGCAGACAAGCCCACTTGTCCCTGCCTATCATTCTGTCACTTCAAAAGCAAGTCCCCCTAAAAAAATGAGCACTGACGTGGTTCTCAAATAATGCTAGTCAGTTAGTAGCTGCTTTGAATATTCCTCTTTGTGTTTTGAGAGTGTCTGGAGGTACTATTTGACACCGAGTATGTCTGCCAAGCCTCTAATGGTAGTTCTCTGTTTGTGCATGCTTGTAAAGGATTTTACACTGTAATATTTTAACTCCCTGATTAAACATTGCTAAGCACAGAAGTATATCATAAATCTTGCAGGCGCCAACTCCATTTATCTGAATGCTAGTTGCTGTCTACGGTGGGTAAACAAATTACAGCACAGTTTATTACAATATATGGGGCCACGATGTAGCTCTATTAATATCTTGTACCCCCTGGAAATATATTGTTGGCTCACAGTCTGAATTTTCTCTCCTGAACAATTAAAAACAAATTCTGAATGGAGGGTGGGAGGGTGCGTGTGAGAGGGAGGGGGAAGCATCAGGCACTTTCAAGGGGAAACTTTCTGGGAGTAACAATAATGAGCTGCAATATCAAATTACTACTATCCTGGGTTTGAGGTCAGTACATATTGAGCTAGTTGTAAGATATTAAAGTAGAAACTTTTCTAGTTTGGAATGCATTAATGCTGCTAAAGCTGCCAGCAAAACAGCTAGAAAGCGTTTGAGTTGGAAAGGGCAGAAACAAAGGAGAATGTTAACAAGCAAGAACATCGGAGTCTCTTCCTTTCCCAGCTACACGCAGCACGTTTGCAGGGATCATTCTCATTAACACTAGCAGGTTTGAAGTGCACAGATCCTCCACTTGTTGATAGGAGGTAAGCACTAGAGAAGTTGGAATATTGCTGCAGCCATCTACAAAAATAGTCACTTCTACTTTTTATCAGTTTTCTTAGCCTACACAAATAATCTGTTATGTGAATTTATTGCAATCAATGGAAGCGCTGTCTTCTCAAAGTGCAGAATAAATGACTGATTAAAATAGGAAATTAAACCTTTGGCAATTCTACTGGAAGGCTTTTGGGAGGACTAGTGTAACCCCATTTAAGATGTTTTGTGATACGTTTCAATATAGAAGTAGGGGCAAAGAAAGAAGTGCTATAAGTTTTAAGAAAATTCATGCCAACTATTAAAAATAATATATAAAAATATTCAATCAATAAGATTGAAATAGTGTGTGTAAACCCCTGTTTACTTTTGATGTTATAAAAGCATCACTGCTACTTGTTCTGGTGCATGGAGTGATGGCTAACAGGCCGACTATTAGTGGAGCTATACCAGTTGGAGATTACTTACAGTGGTGCAGTCACAATGGTAAAATAAAGTAAGTAGTGGTTGCTCCCCTAATTCTGTACTGCAGAATGCCTGCAGGGGAGCTGGCACTGCAATCTCTGATACAAACTGGCAACCCTGACACCATGTTCAGTGGGAGCAGGCACAGCTAGTTGCCATCTGCCTTCCAGGACACCAAAAACCACCAACATTTTACAGACTGGAAAAGAATTCATTACTTGCTGGGGCAGGGCGGGATAATGTTCCGATGTTCTTAGCTGGGCTCCAGTGGCCAATAACACAAACGCTATCCTTCATAAAAGCAATCGGGGCTTGGTAAAAATAGAAATCCAAATATTGTTAAAGTTTTTGCATATTGTCAATACTGTAAATCATCACATAAGATTGTATAGCAACTGGTGAAAATATGTCTGTAACTAATAAAATTAGAACCACGGACATTTACTTAAGCAGTTTGTCTTTACATCAGAAAAGAAGTAAGGCTAAATTAATTGTTAGCCTTTTTCTACTAAAGCCAATGCATTTAGGCCAGGGCTGAACTCAGTTACAAGATTCTTAAAGAAACACAAGTGCTATGTTTGTGTCAGTTTGTATAGATCTTGTTTATATACACACTCATTGCTTGATTCAACAATGTTTTCGGCATTCTGGCCTGATCCACCAAAGCATTTAATCACATGTGCAGGCATGTAGGCGATTTCTTTCACATCAGTTAAACTATTTATGTGCTTAGCGCTAAGCACATTGAAGGGCCAAGCCTGCAATGGAATTATATTTTAAAAAAATGCCATGCAGGAAAAGCAATGCAGTTTGCAAATGTACTGTCAGGGCACGCACCACCTCCTCACTGCAAAGAGAGCCCGAAGGTGCCGAGCCCTACTTGCTCATGCTCTAATTGACTCCATGCAAGTAAGGAGCTCCAAATATCTCTCACAAGGTGTTTAGGACACATCTCTTGATCACTGGGGTGGAAGGTTCAAATAAAGTATGTCCTGACTCCTAAAAGAATAGGAACATTTTAGGAATAAAATTTGATTCTGCACCCTGAAATATTTTGGGTAATCAAACCAAGACTTCGGAAAGTGTTCTGATCCTGGAAGGACTCACCCTGTACAATCCTGTGAAGTAGGAGAGTGTTTGTCAGAGGGATGCCAAATAAACCAAAGTGTAATTTCCTGTGGTTGAGCATTTGCACCTCAACTGGAACTGATTAGGAAGGTTTGAATCTAATAACTGGAAGAAGAGGGGCAGGAGGGGTCACAGGCTTGCGGAGGTTCTTTGGAGAAGTCAGTTAACTGGTGAGGGGACCCTATAGGGACATCAGAAGATATTTTGGCAAAAGCTGAGAGCTGGGAGAGCAGGATAGGAAAGAGGGGAGAAGGAATGAATCTTTTAGAGCTGAACTAGGGAAAGCAGAATAGGACAGTTAAGTGCAGGAAAAGGCTTGGGGCAGGAGAGTAAGAGGAGGGTTTGCCTGCAGGCTTCTCACTGGAAGAATGGAAAAGCAGAAGGTAGACTAGGTGGCGTGTTGACCTCCTCAGGAAGCTCCCCATAACAGGTTATGAAGAGCCACTGAAGGGCTTACATCTTACTGGTCCTGGAGAGAGGAGGGAAAACATCATGGTGGAGACTGAGGTGAGCAGGGAAAGATAATCAAGGTGTGCAGTCCATCTTAAAATAATAAAGCTTAAAAGGAACTATGGGAACCAACAGAAAGAGCTGGTACTTGGGATACTGTGTTGAAGTACATGCTAGGGCGTATATGTGCAAAGGACGTAGACATAGAAAATGGCTTTGTGTTGAGACTTCAATAGCTGTCTGGTAGAAAAGGCTCCCAGTAAGGATGGCTTCATCCTATGGTGTCTGATAAAGACAGTTTGGAGAAAATAAAAAGGGGAATAACAAATGGCAGTCCTGCCAGACTGATCAGTTGTGACAGGGATTATTTATCCTTTCTACCCCATTTTCAAAGACAGGAAAGAGAGTCTTTTAAGACTCTGATCCATCTGGTGAATTTCAAGTTTGGGTGTCATTCATGGTATAGAAAACTGATCTCTTGATTTCATATTTGCAGACTCAATGACAAGAGACAAGTTTATCAAACACCCAAAGAGGTTTGAATGACTTCTTGGAACTTTGATGATTCTGCTGCTCTTTACACAGTATTCAGTGGCATAATCATGGACCGGTGAGAATGATGAAGGTTGTCAAAAGGGACTGTAATGTTTTTTGGTACTATAATACTAAACTCTATTCTGACTATGTACTGGATTTTTGTGAATATTCACCAAGCATGTTAACTGGCAAAAATATTTTGATGTACATTGTGTAGTATTAATTCCAAATGTCATTGTCAAATTCACAAATGTTTGTATTTGCAATGAAAACACTATTACTTTAATTAAATCAGGGAACAAAACCCAGTAATACAGGATCTAATGTTCAATCCCAGTTTATATGACTTTTGAGTTTTCAAGTGCCCTGAGACTTTCTGGCATCTCTCAAAACAAAATCACATTGGAAGTAGTGTGTGTCTGACTCAAATCAAAGTTGGTTTTTGCTTAGTCAGCAATGGGATTTTGGATCGAGCTTTAGAGCACATGCACAATTTGAAAGATACATTCATTAATCTTTTCATTACTACTTTCCCAGAGGTTTTCTGGAGCAATGCTGAGTTTTAAGATGGGGAGAATCAAATGAAGTAATAGGTAAAAGTTACTTCAAGCGTAGTGGCCTGCATGGTAGAAAGCATGGAAATGCTCATGAGAGAAGGAAATGAAAGGAGCCCATGGTCTGAACCACAGATGTAGTGACCAGTTAAAATCATGAGCAGAAAATCAATCAAGCAGTACTAACCATAAAGTTGCAACATCTGGCTTATGAAGTCACATCTACACAGCACTAGAAGTTGGAATGATATAGTAGACAAAATATCATATTGTTTTCCTAGCACTTACGCTTTCTTTAACCATCTACTTTTCGCCGCTATTTAAAGACACTATGCTAGATGGACCTTTGGTTTGACCTTTGCACTGTTGTTCTCAAGGTCAGTCAAGAGAACTCCCTGTCACACAGATCTTTTCACAGAATTTGGTGACAATCATATTTGTGGACAATCCCCCAACGCATGAAACTCAGCATCAGCTTAAAAAAAAATTTAAAGATTAATTTACATAGATTAACTGTTTGCTGGGAATACTTCTTTTAGCTCTACGTTTAACTGCGAATTTATTCTGTGTCTTTGTGATGCATTTTCTACAGATTAATTTCTTTCATGAGTTTTATTGCTTAAGCTCCACCTGTGTTTTCCAGGGGCTGTGTTTGTAGTCTTTCCCACTGGATATAATTAAACCAATATACATTTTTTTAATTTCAGGGATTTAAATGAGGTTTCTGTGTTATGAGCTATGTCACCTAAGTTCTGCTCATGCTGCGTGCTGAAAGATAGACATGTTGACTGCATCATGCACATCTTCAGCGGTTTCAGTAAGTCTCCAGAGGAGACCGTCTTTTTCCATGAAGATACAGGGAACACCAGGGATATTGAGGTGTCGTGGTTTAGCCCCAGTCGGCAACCAAGCACCACACAGCCGCTCGCTCACCCTCCCCCTCCCCGGTGGGATGGGGGAGAGAATCGGAAGGGCAAGAGTAAGAAAACCCACGGGTTGAGATAAGAACAGTTTAATAATTGAAATAAAATAATAATAATAGTAATAGTAATAATGATGATGATAATAATAATAATAATAATAATAATAATAATAATTGTAATGAAAAGGAGAACAAGAAAGACAAACAAAACCCAGGGAAAAGAAAACAAGTGATGCAACTGCTCACCACCCGCCGACCGACACCCAGCCAGTCCCCGAGCAGCGATCGCTGCCCCCCGGCTAACTCCCCTCGGTTTATATACTGAGCATGACGTCATATGGTATGGAATAGCCCTTTGGTCAATTTGGATCAACTATCTTGGGCTGTGCCCCCTCCCAACTTCTTGTGCACCTGGCAGAGCATGGGAAGCTGAAAAAGAAAGTCCTTGACTAGCCTAAGCACTACTTAGCAACAACTAAAACATCGGTGTGTTATCAGCATTCTTCTCATACTAAATCCAAAACACAGCACTATGCCAGCTACTAGGAAGAAAAGTAACTCTAACCCAGCTGAAACCAGGACATGAGGAAAAACACCTCAGCCAGCACTGGTGGAGAAAGCCATAAAATGCTATTCCACTGGTGCTACGGTGAGAGATGTCCCCAGTGCATGCAGCCAGACTGAGGGAGGGATGGTGCCTGCACACCTGATCTGTCTGGTCATGTTTCCATGTGGCCATGAAATACCACAAGATGCACTCAGTGGTTTCCCCACTGCACTCAGGGAGTCCACAGACTGCTTGGGTCCCTGGTGGATGCTTTAGAGAAGGTAAAAAAGGCCCCTGCATGTATTGTACCTTAGCATGATCCACATAAGTAGCTAAAATTCAGGCCTGTGTGAAGACTGCCTGTTGTAAAAGGGAGAGCACGTGACAGAATTACTCTCCTGACTATAACAAGGGGAGCCAGTGTGCTAAGAAAGGAACACATAGCTACAGGCTAGATGAATTAATTTTACTAGGACTGCATGTGTCACAGCCTTGATAAAACTCAGTTCTTGTAGTACACTCCAAGTGTTTGGGTAATATTGCAAGATATCTAAATGTTTTAAGCTTTCTTATGTCTCAGTAAGATTTAGCCTCTCTTTCTGGCAGACTTCTTTGATATGTTTTTTAACTTCTATTGCTTAAGGAAAGCCAGACTTCTACAGCCCATTGCCTCCTCCCCTACTTCTCCATGAACATCTTTTCCCAGAACTCCACATTACGGTCAATGTAAACTTGCAGTTTCTCCTCTCAAAGATACGGGATAAAGGAGGTGAACAGACAGGTAGCAAAACCCATCATGTCTTACTTCAGCTAACATTAGAATTACACATCTGTGGACAAAACATTTCCACATTCAGCCTCCTGCTTCAGTTTCTTCTTTGCCTTGGATGGTTTCTGTCCTTGGGTCAGAGTTTTCTGGGTTGTCCATGACATTTCTCCAGTTTCAGGTCTGAACCACCAAGTTTTTCTCAATCCTGTCTGCTCCCTCTTTCTTTCCTCTGAAGTGATCTCAGAGAAAACAACTTCTATAAGTTCCTTTCCTATACCTCAGGTGATCTTTAGATAAGGCATATCAGATGATCTGTTTCTCGATAACTAATCTGTAGTTCAATTGCTAACTTTCCTGGGAATCAGACTTGAAATAACCGTTTGCTCTGGATAGTTGCCATCTTTTATCCAAGTGTGCTCCATTTAAATGGTGGATCATCAAAGTTTAATGGCTCACTATTTTTAGCCATGAGCCAGGTGCAAGCAACTTTTCTGTCACCCACTGTGGGTTTTATGTCAATATGGAAGCAGAGGATCGGAAGAAGGAGCTGAGTGTGCCACATTCCTGCTGGAACTTGCATCCTGACAGATGTCCATAAGAAAGATACCAGTGTCAAGAAGAAATCATAGGTAGAGAAATTCCCCAAACTGTCTCAATCTGAAATGCTGTTTAACCATATGTCTTGTTATAATTAGCACCGGTAGGATGCATATATTCCAGATCTGAGTTGATAAAATATATTCATTTTGATAGCATGATTTTATAGAAATCTAAAATATTTTCTGCCTGAGTGTGGAATGCAACTGTCCTTGCCAGCGATCTGAAGTCAGTCTCTTTGAGATGCAAGCACAGCCGCAGAAAATGGTGCCTAACTTCACTGAACACAGTGATCTCCCGTGGCTCCACCGTATCCCCATCCCTACTGGCAGTCTGCAGGACTCTGTCTAGCTCAATGTCCATCAGCCAAGAACAGGTCCGGTTCCCTTCTACCGTCAGTGTTAGAGATCCCGTCTGTTGCAGAACTGATTATCTCTCCCTTCACAGGAACATGCCTGTTCTTTATTTATCAGTGATATGAATCCCTACATATCAAACTAAAGTTATTTTTGGGTGAGATAGGAACGGTTTCCAAATTAAATTATGAATTACCTAATCATTATATTCACATTGCATTTGAACATGTGCAAAGCATAGATCAAAGCTGGATGGGCAGTCCATGGACTCTGAGGGATTGGAATTCACATCTTTTTCACATACAAGGTTTGGAAGGAATGAACTTTAGAAATTCTAGTTTAGCAGGTCCAAGTCCTGAAAAATATTTCATCTGGGATTATAGTGGAAACATATTGAGTGAAGAGACCAGCTAATTGTTATCACTGTCATTCTTATGTAAGAAGTGCCTTCGGCTGCTTATGTGAATGGAATTAGAACATAAATTCTTGACAACTTTAACACATGCTACCTGAATACCCATCTGCTTAGCTTAAGAACAAAAAAGGGGTTCATTAATATAGTATTGAATAAATTAGCCATGCTGCTATATGTGTTGAAATGTGTTACAATATTTAGCTCTGCTTCCTTTCTTTTTAAACTGTATCTTAAAAAGCCTGCTGTATTTTTCATATGAAAACCGAACAGCAAATTGGATCTGCATCTAACAAAAGAAATTCATGTTTTGAAGTTGCGGAGTGGTGGCTGACCACTCACACACATGGGCTGACTAGAAATGTTGCTTAGAAACACCACGTTATCAAAGAGAACCCAACATCAGGTTGGAGTGTTTCCCAGACAGCCGGTTAGGGGTGATAATTTGCAATGGAAAATTCTAATATCTGTTCCAACACTTCTTTATTTTCTAGATCTTCTTACTTTTCCTTCTTCAGATTATTTGTCATTTCACTTTACAATTTTCTTCCAAACTCTGATTTGGAAGATAGCATAGAGGTATGTGAACTATATTGTTGGATTGGTAAGTGCTTCAGCAAGTATTAAGAACATTTTGTTCAGCAGAGTAAAATATATGGAAAATCCATGATGAAGGAACTGCAGTGTAAATTAATATTATTGACATGAGGACTGACTTAGCTAGATTTAAATGTATCATTTTCTCTGTATACCTTAATAGTAACCACTTATCATGGACTTTTGTTTCTAAAGATCATAAAAGAATTTACAAATTCTGTACAAATACAGGAATTATCTATCCAGACATTGCAATCATCTCCTGGGTAGAACAAGAGGATGATTTTGTATTTTCAAACAGAAGAAGTTATCCAAGCAGGGCAACTAAAGAACTGCATTTGTCTTGTCCTGCGCAAGCAGGAAGATTTAACAGACTCTCCTCATACTCCAAGGCAATTTCGTATTGCAATAGCCTGTTGTCTGCTCCTCTGGTCCATGCCAGGACCCACAGCATCTGTTGCTTCAACCGCCACGGCTGGAGTTAGGAGGAAATGGGTCATACTGGGATATACAGAGAAAAGTAGTCTCCAGCAAGTTGGGTCCTAGACTGTTTAAGTTTTATACATATTTACAACTTGAATATATATGTTTTTATGTATATGTATCTATCTATTGAATCCTCTATCTTATAGAAGATATTTTGCCCCATCCCCTTTGGAAGAACAGCTTCTAACCCAAAGCTGAGTCCTTGTGTTGACTCAGGGGGAGGAGTGCCATCTACTGAGTCTCCCACATGAGTTCACACTTCATCTGCCAGGGTTTCTTTCAAGGTCCTCAGGGGAAGTGCCCAACCAGAGTACAAAAACTTCTCTTTTTCTTAAGAAGAAACCTTTTTATTAAGCATGCACTGTAAGTTGTTGGATTTCCCCAACAGCCGTTCTTACTGCCAAACCCAAGCCTCTTTTAGGTCTTTCCCTACTTGCTTTTTTTTTTTTTTTAATTCAAAGGGAAACATGCAAAGTAGTGCCACAATAGTATTAAAGCTGGTTCCCTGATCAAAACAGGTGGCAAGACTCAGTGACTTTTTTGCTTCTCTCCTATCTTCAAATAGGGCAGTTCTTTTCCTTGAAGCTACCATTGAATCGTGCAGACAGATCTCAGCCCTTTTCTAGCCCTTCCTTTGCATTTCAAGCTTGTTCTGAGGAAAAAATAGAAGTTTAAGTTTTATGGGCAAATGGGAATGTAGAGAACGGCAGGAGTGTGTATGTGGGAAGTTTAAGGGACTTTAGGTCCTCTGTACAATACATTGTGTTTTCAAGGCCATGCAGGGGCATGCATTTCCCCATCACTCTAAGACTACTGCCAGTTTCCGTGTAGTAAGCACAAACTGAAAAGTTTAGGTTATTTACAATATGAATGTCCCCTGCCAGAGATATCCTTCATGTGGGAAGGTGAAAATGAGTTGCGAAAACAGAGAGTAGAAAACATAGATGACAACAGAATGTGAGTGAGAGAGATGCCACAGAAAAATAGTAGAAAAATGCAGATCCACGTTTAAGATTTCTGTATGCTCTAGAGTACTAAAATGCAGTTGGTACAGTCTATACCATAGATTAAGGTATATTAATGTTCCCAAAGGAAGTAAGGGGAGGTGAGTTACCTGAAGGAGAACAATCAAAAAGCTGTGTGTCCACACAGGGCAGGAGCCCACACGTCTCTCACAGGTTTCTACATAGTTTACACTTTGTCTCCAGTGTCCAAGTGCTGAGTCCCATGGTCACAGAGGAAAATGAATGTCTTGTAGATCTTTTATTGGTCTTATTGCCCACATAGCTCTTATAGCACCCTATGGGTACTGCAGCATGAGCAGTCACTGCCCTGGGACCGCATCCTGTCCTTGTGGTGCTCAGCTGCAGGGTGAAGAGCAACACTGGCGTCATACAGCCGCCCCTGGCTGACAGCCAGGCTGAATTTGCTCCTGTAGATGTCATAGAAAGAGATGGAAATTGCAATAGTGATGATAATCTTTCTTTTCTCAAAGAAAAGAAAACAACTGGGTGATATCTGAGTGGAGAAGATTTCACTGTATAGTCCTATAAGCTCACACTCCCAACCGGACCATGGTGCAGATTAGGGTTGAAGCGGCGGGGTCCAGGATAGCTTCACGATTGCATGTAGTGTTGTGTTGGTCTGGGATTAGCAGGTATACCAATTAGTGTGGTACTGATTCTGTTTTGCTTCTTCCAGATGAAGCATGGATCCCTTCACAGTGCCGTGTTGCACTGAACGAAATTTCAGCTTAGAGCAGTATTAGTTTAGGCAACTTTGTCCTGGCTTGATGTAACTATGTCTTAGGTCTTATTAAAGAGAGGTTATCCAGTCAGGGAAGAAAAACCATCATATGCACTTTAGATGGCCATTTATCCAGCTCAGGTTCTGGCTCTCACCACTTACCTTAAGGCATTTCCAGTGAATGTTGGGATTCAGAACTTTAAGTTAAAACAAAACAAACCCCAAGCATTTAAAATAATGCACAAATGCAGGGGGAATACTTGAGATCTGTGTACAGGAAGATGCCAAACAGAGATGAAGAGACAAAAAGTCAAACTGATGACAGCCTTGCTCACAAGAAATAGTGTGGGTGTCTCAGTTCTGAGCATGGCAATGCAGTGACTGGGGACGTGGCAGCTACAGTCCTGCACATACCATGGCTCTGGCCCCATCCGCTGGCCTTAAATAGCTGCCTGCCACTGCTGCAGATTAATTTATCTCTGATGAGGGTTAGAACTGCTGTCAAGGAGAAGCAGGGTTTAGTCATTTCCATTTTTTAAAAGGGTAATATTAATTATTTTTTATGCTTTTTAGCACATTGTGACATATGCGTAACTCTGGAGAAGCAAAGAAGCCCATTGTACAATCATCATCACAGCGTTTTTAGAGGGCCTGATTTCCTCTAAGGTCAATCTACACTTATATATGTGTACACATGTAAATAAATATATATATATGCATATGTAGGGATATGTATACATGCACATACACATATATGTTATGTACATTTTTTGAACTGAGTTTGGTTAATGAGGGTCTTCCATTGGCTTCAGCAGGGGAGGTTAAGGACTTAGAGCCTATCTAATCTTTGTGTTCATTGATGCTAACCTTTCTTTTGAAACTTAAATTCTGTCTGTTCTAGATATGCCCAAGTTTTGGTGCATCTTAAGTATTCATCTCCATAAGGCTACATTCAAATTTAGTCATGTATTGAGTAAAAGCTTCTTGTACAGAAAAAAACCCAAACACTCAAGGAATAGCTAAGATATTTCAGTACTTGGGGTTGTGACATATTAAAAAGATGTGTGGGTTTTTTTGGGGGGGGGAAGTTTATTCCTGGCAATATTTGCCAACCTGGGAACTTTGTGTTGTGTACAATCCTACCAGTTTTTTACATTCACGGAATACACGTCATTGCAAATACTTCTTTGATCAGAAGCAGGCCAAATTTATCTTCAACCGTATATGGTTTTTTCAATGAAACCAGAGTCTTTTTGCTGCAAGGGATTAATTTAAACAGTAATGGTACATTTTCAAGTAAGCGATTAAAAAATATCAACCTCCCTTTAAAAGGTTAAGCATAGGTGAATTTCTTAGTAATGCAAAACCCTTCTTTCTAGTACTTTCAATTCTGTTCCAAAAATTTCTGCATCTCCTGTGAGCTTACTCATGAATTGTTGAAAGAACACATTATTCTAAGAATAATTCTTTTTGAAACAATTTACAAATAATTTAAGATGTACAATAGATTATATAGATTAACATCACTGTTTAAGTATTTTAAAGTGCTTCTGTCTCACATAATTTTAATGTTATAATACCAGTGCTGGAATAGCACGTGCTTCTTGCAGGAAATCACTAGGTGGTGCAATTATACATAGTCTGCCAAGTTATTTTTCTGTGTTTGAGCAAATGTTCAGTCTTGAGAAGAAATACATAAAGCACGATACTTTATTAGAGGGACTTATAAGAGCAAAAGAGGCATTTGCTTTATGCTGCTCTGATGCCCTAAAGTGTTCAGACAAAGTTGCTTGCTGCCAACCAGGCTTTGGTGTTGGACAAAGAACTCTGAAAGAAGAGATATACAGTACCTATATTCAATTCAGCCTCTACTCTTTTCAGTGTTTGTGCATATATGGAAATAAATATGTAAGATAAAATATTTCCAGACTGTCTCTGACTTTTTAATTCTTATTCACTAGGAAGCTGACCTATAAAGCCTTAAGACACTAGTGCTTGGAAAAGGGAAACATCAGTATCACAGTGAGACACTGATGGCCTTTCTTCTTAAACTGAATGATGTAATGTAGACATACTCACTCCAAGTGAACCTGGACTATAGACATACACTATATACAGCAAGTGTGTATAGTCAGCAAGGGATATATGTCTTTTCTCTAAATGGATATCAAATTCAGCACATAGGAAATGGCAGGCACGTGCAGCTACCTTTCTTTTCCCCAGAAGAATAGCTGTGGAGACAACTGGAGCCCTGGTTACAGTTCAGGCAGTGGCTTGCCCTGTTGCAGGAACCGTGTGTAGAAGATGATTGCAAGAATAATCCAGGGTTGAGTGGGTGGACAGAACGAGAGAGACGAGACATTTTCCTCCAAAGGTTTGATCCTAGCTCACTCTTGCTGAAGCACTTCCTTTGCTCTGAAAAGCCCTTGTAAAATGTGTAAAACATTTACATAGGAAATAATTATTTACTGTTATTGCTTGGTTACCTGTTTGGCTCACATGAATAAAATTGGTACTGTGGATTTGCCAAAGACCACATCGGTAACCGGTTTAGTTCCATTTGATAGTAGTATTGGTTGTAATTTTATCTGTGGGACATGGGAGAGGGAGGAAGAATTTTAGCATCATAAATGGACTGAAAAGGAAAAAAATACCATTTTGAAGTTCATCTACCTAGCTTTAATTCAATCTCTTTCCATACATTAATTAAGAAAATCTGTAACACAGCTGACTAGAAAACAAAATGCATGTCTTTTACAAAGTTGCAAATTTTCAAAGAGAAATTTTGTTTCTGGTGTTCAAAAATACCCCAATTTCAGAATATTATAGAAAATATGTTTACAATTGAAACATACCTATGTACCAGTAGATTTTTTTTCCAATATGGGTATGGTATGATGGGCCATGTTTAATTACAGAGTGTTTGTATCTTTTATTTTAAAAACACCATCACCTCTGCTCTTTATTTAAACAACAATTTAATTTTTTTAATTATTATTATTTTTGCTTCAGAATCACTGTTTTACTTAGTGCATCAGACAGGGTATGCACTTGCTTGAAGGGTGTTTGGTAAAGAACATTCTCAGAAGGACCTAGTCTTATAAGTGTGCACAGACGAAGAGCTGGGGAGCTGCAGGAAAGAGGAACAGCTTTCTGGCTCAAGAGGTGCAATGCCATGCAATTTTACTCCGTGATTACAGTTCTCCACAGAGTTCATTTGTGACTAAGCAAACATTATTTAAACCTACAGTTTTACTCTTGGTCACTAACTGTGCCTTCCTTATTTATAGGGAGCTTAACATAGGATGCTGTTACAGATTTACAGGAATGCCGACTGCTAACAGATGCAACTAATACTAACTGTTGCTGTGTTTGAATACACGAAGATC
>VYZW01055602.1:7310-18650 GCA_013401315.1 Balaeniceps rex
TCTTTTGATGCAGCCCAGGATAGGGTTGGCCTTCTGGGCTGCAAGTGCACACTGTTGGCTCATGTCCAGTTTTTCTTCCACCAATATATCCCAGATCACTATATTTCAAGGCCAGGCAGGACCATTTCAGTCATATCTCCTGAATGCCTGCATAAGGAAGGTTGGGAAATTCCAGAACATGATGACTGCATTAAACAATCAAATCTAGTACAATCAGGAGGCAAAAAAAGGGACAAAAAATAATTCTTATATTTTAGCAAGAAAATAGCAACTTTAGATTCAGTGATCTGTAACTGAGTTCCCAGGAAAGAATACCGGAAAAGATAATGCAACAAAGTATTTATATTATTTCTAGGTACTTACAAAATGGCAGTAACAGCTAAGCAACTCATGCCAACCCACTCTAATATTATTTTTTATGGTGGGGAAATAGAGCTTGTGACTTTAGTCAGGAGTTTGACACTGTATGACCTGACATACTTATAAGTAAACTATGGGAGCACAGTATAAATGAAACTAATGCAAGCTTTTGGTAAACCTGGTTAAAAAGTGTCCTCAAAGATGAGCTACAAATAATTTCTTGTGAAAGTTTATGTCCTGTTGTGGGTTTTCTTGGACCTTGATAAATATTTTCATCAAAGACACTGATGATGAATCAGAGAATATCTTTATTACACTGTCAGATGATAACAAGCAAGAAAAGACTGCAAATACTTTGGAGACTACAATTTTAAGAATTTTAAAGCATCCTGGCAAACTGTAGAAATAGGCAGGAAAAGAAAAAGGATGCAATTTTGTTAGGTCAAATGCCAGATATGGCATTTCAGCAGAAGCAGCCATCACCAACAGAAGACTGAAGCTGAATGAAAAGAGAGAAGTTCTGAAAAAAAAAAAAAGAATAAAAAAGATTTCAATAGATCAAAGCTAAACGTGAAACAGTGTTGTCATCCTATTGCAAAAAAAAGCATACTGAAGTGTATAAACAGGAGTGTTATATGCAGGATGGATAAAGTAACCCTTCCAACAGTAATAATCCATGAGTTTAGTGTCGAGCCCTAGGTCACATATTTCAAGAAAGGTATTGAGAAAATGTTGATGGAGTCAAGAAAACAAGACGTATAAAAAAATACTAGAATAATTGTTTTCAGTGATAAGAGGTAAGAGGTTTGAAAGAAGACATTGCAAAAATGCAGACATGTTGGTCCCCAAGTTTACTAAGGACAGGGTTCAAAGAAGATGAAGTCAGGTATTATAGAAACTTTACAATATAAGCATGGAATATAATGCCAAGAAAAGATCTGGAATTTCCATCACTGGAAGGCTTTGGGAACATCTTCCAAAAGCCTCAATGAACTGGGATAGGAATGCTTAAAAACACCAGAGCATTCTGGGCTTTTCCAAATCTATTCATACACATCTGAAGGTACGTTGGTTTTCAGGAGATTTTAGACTTTACTGATACATATTTGCCTGCGTTTCTTATAGTCCTGCCAACCTTCTGATAAATAGAGACATCAGTTCCAATATAGTTGTGGTAGGAATGATTACTAAAAAACAAACCAAAGGTCAGCGCATACCTTTAGGAAATTATATGGTTCTACTCCAGGTGGACTGAAAAAATGTTGAGAAAACATTTGCCTAAAAAAAGATAATAAAGGGATTGTTAAGTCATCTACCAGACAATGAGGGCATTTTTTTAATTACAGAGTTTAATTGAAACTGTAAGGGTATATTGAATATAGCATAATGTAATTACTATCAAGGCCATAAAGAACAAACCAAAATGGCTGTCATTAGTCAAGTCAAATAGTCAATATTTTGGGTTACATTAAACCTAGCTTTTCAGAAACACACTTTCTGAAGACGTATTTGATATTAAGTCATGGCTCCTCTGAGCTGCAACTGTCTATACTGGGTCTCAAGAAGCAGTGGCAGCTACTATGATTTCCTGAACACACGTAGTTTCTGACAACTTGGTTTTGCCGCCACTTCTCCTTTCTTTGTTGGGATACAAAGGGCATAGTTAGGAAGCTGGTTATGTTGGTTTTCCATCTACAGCAGTCCCATAAAGAGCCACAGAACAGAGCTGAGAGTTGATATCTACAGACGTATCTAAATTTAGAAGTACCTAATTCACTATAAAATGCTAAAAAGATTGTTCTTTTGCCAAAATCTAAATTATTTTTGCCTTAGGTTTATGATAACAAAGTTGAGGCTTTATACAAAATCCAAACTTTTCAAAGTTTACCAGCATTTCCATATGTGGCCAGCATGCATCTACCAGCATGTGTGTTTAACTCCTTGATGTCCTGCACAGGCTTCTTCAAGTCCATGGCTTTCATCTTTGCAACTAACAGTCAGCTCTTGAGCTTGCAAATGGAAGTATGATGGCTGCTTTCTGAGACATGCAGCAATATACATCATGGCAGATAGCTGCCTTGCCACCTCAAAAAATCATAAACAATCAAGGATTATCCTACCATAAAGTGCCCTCCCACTTAAGGAGACTAGGTAGAGATACTAAAAAAGCTAAAAATTATAGAAAGGGCAGAATTGGAGGGAATGTCAAACTGATCACCTAACCCACCTTCCTGCAAAAAGGAATGAACAAGCATGCTGAGATCTGTCTCTAACATATTTGTCTATCTGAAGGCTCACAAGCAACAAGAAGAACAGAACAAATACCTTCACATCTTACACATGTCCTTACAAGTTCTGTTAATACATCCCTCTTGACAAAAAAAAACAACACCTTTTTTTAGATTTGCCGTCATTCTTCCAATGCAGTGAAACTTCAGCAGATAAAGTACACATTTACCCTTCCCTCCATAACACCATCGCAAGGCAGAATAAATGGAATAGAGGAAAACGCCTGAACTTGATATCATCATCTCTCTTGTTTCTTTGCAGCAAAGGGAAGTTTCTTACTATTCCATCTGCCTGGACAGGGGGAAAAACAAAACCATAATAAATTAACAGTGTGATGAAGTTTATAGTGCTGACTTTTTCAATGTCACATAAGGATAGCCAGATGGAGTCTGCAGGAGTTACTTTAAGGACAACTGACCAGAGCAGAAAAGACAAGTATTAACATTCATTGTCAACTATTTTATGTAATGCCCTAGGTCTGAAATCTCCCAACATTGCAAGTTATCCTTTCACAAGAACATGAAAAGATAAAGCTGTACACCATCTGTACTCAATGTATTCTTTCATATACTTATCAAATTCTGCAATGTTCCCTATAGCTGCTGCCCTCTCAAGCAAGGTGCAGCAGAATCTGAAGCTTGTAATCCTCATATAACATTCCTGGAATTTCAGATGGGGATGGAAACAGCTGAGCTCTCAGCTTCTCATCGGTTCACCTTATCTGGGTCCACCTTTGACAGGCTCTGTGCTGTACCCAGACAAAGTGGCAGTGATTTTTGTGTCCATAAAACACTATGATAATGCCAAGCCCTTTCAGTTCTTCATGGTGCAAATGGCTCTGCTGCCTGGGCAAGGCTGTGCCAAAAAGCTAGGGAAAACTGTCACAGAGACAGCATGGAAGGTCTGGGAGGAGATGTCTCTCTACCTCAGTTGAAAAAAAAATCCGTGTCCCTTTCAGTTCTTCTCATCCTTCACAGATCACACACCACCCACTGCACCAACAGCTTAAGAAATATCTGTATTATAAGAGATAATACTGACAGCACCTAGTTCTGCCATCACAATGTTGTTAGTAACTGTACACACTGTTAGTCACAGTTCGTGCTAGTCAGATAAAAAAGAAACCCTGACAAGTCTGATACTGCAAGCGTCTCTGGATAAAAACCCCACCAGACATTAGCATCCATCTTCTCTCTGAAAGGAATTCAGATCTTCCTCTTGCTCTGCCCCACAAGCTTCTTGATAAATTTCCAGTACCGAAGTACCTGAAGTAATTGCAGCATTTCAATTTAATTGCTTAGAAGATATACTGGAGCCCTCCATAGTACATTTGACATCTGTCATTGTGACAATTTTAAATTGCAATATGAAACCCTAAACTAGTTTCTGACATCTGATTTCTAAACATGTATGCATTTTTTTACTTAAGAATCACCATTTCATGACTTAGAAGGTTCAGAGTATTTATATTCTTTTCTTCATTTCAAACTAAGATCAAAACATTATAGTTCTTCTTCACTCCAAACTGAAAAAAATTGGAACTAAAGACACAGCAACACAATTACAAAGTGTAGAGCAGAAAATTCTACTTGGACTGACAAGGCAAAAGACTAAGCAGTTCATTTGCAGCACTTCTATTTTATCTGCTGGCTTAACTTTTTTTAGACATTTTATTATCTGAAGAAAAGTAATATTTTACAATAAAAGCATTATGCATGCTGCATAAATTAGAGAGGAGTAGCCAGGCATTTCCATTGTACTTTTATCCTCATACAAGGCAGCACCTTGTCAGAATACAAACTTTCTAACATAAGAGCTTTTTTTTCATTTAATTTCCCTCATTACAAACCTAAATAGACACATTTATGTCAGTATAAACACACTTTTGCAGTTAACACTTTCCTATAAGGACTTATCACAAGTCAACTATCCTCAAAGGAAAACAGTGAAGAGATGGCACTCAGGTGGAGTTCTCTGCAGATAAACCTGGTCCAGCAGCATTTCAGTCATCCTTCCACCTGAGAGAGATGAGAATGGATTTAGGTAATCAGCCATTTTCCAGACATACTCCTCAGTTCAGAAAATGGCCACAGCGACCCACCAGAGTACCTCAATCCCAAAGAGAAATTTCTAGCTGTTACAGTTGTGCTGAGAGTAGCTTTAAACCTCATAGCTCTGTACCATGATACCCACTCTCAGGGCTGGTTTAAGAAGGACCTGTGGCTTAAGGGAACTGGAATTAAATCCTCACAAATCTTTGTACCTAGGTCTAATGTAAGCTCCTATTTTCTACTTCACTGCGGAAAATCTTGTGTCAAGATTCACAGATGTAGACCCAGTCACTTTAAGTGATGAGACTCCACCCAGGCTTGCTGTAGATGATGAATGCCAGAAAAGGGGCACGGGTCTCTTGTCAGCCTTCACCAGCAAAACACAGGTCTTCCTTGGAGTGCTACTTCTACTCCATCACTGCTCCATTGCATCTAATCCCTGCCATCGTTTCCCAAGTGAGGAAAGAGAAACCCTGAAGGGCAATGCACTGTGCACCTCCTGCCCCAGCCGCACGAGAGTCTGCCCTCCCCACGTCCTCACCACCCGGCAGCCCTGCAGCAAGGGGAGCTCCGCTTGTGGACATGCAGGATTTTTTTTTACAAGCTTGAGCTGAATGTTGCTCATGAGCAGAAAAGTACATGCAGCTCCTGAGCCTAAGGCTTCAGTGCATCTGTCAGAGCAGAGCTAAAATAAGGTTCAATATTTTGGCTTCACTATACATTATTTGGCGCTGCATTTTCCAAGTTTGCGAGGGCTGGCCTTCAATGCTGCTTTGTTATTATCTGGACTTAAGAGGTCAGTTTAAGGTCTTCTGAGCTTTTAATTTTGGAACATTGTTTTGCTACCCATCCACACCCTTCCAGATAAAATGAAAGCAGCACAACAAATATTCAGTGAGAATCACAGTTCTATCTGTGCGTGCCATAGTGAGATGAAAATCTCCTTTCAGTTTGAGTATTCATCATGGAGATGCCTGTAAGTTCAAGATACAGTTTCCAGGCATTTGAAACTTGCAAATTATACAGCTTATCTCTGAATCTTCCATACAACTATGACTCTATTAAAACTGCTTCAAAACCTGGCTTTTTAAACTACAGATGTAGGAATTTTCACATAGCATCTATCTTTATTTGAAACAGCTGAGATGCCTGAAGTGCTGCCTTCATGGACAGATTGTGTAGTGAGTGATTATTTACACATACATAATAAATTAATAATTTAATTTGCTGTTTAAAACCGGCAGTGTTGGTGTTGTAGTGCAGGCCCTAATCACCTTCAGAGAGCAAATAACTGCCTGCAAGGTCAGTTATTGACTTTAAGGGTGGCAGAACATGCCCTCATGCCTCATTCAGGTGTTCTCAAACTGCATGGTGAGCCACTAAGAGATTTACTTTTTTGTTTGCCAGGACAAAAACATTAATGACAGAAATATCCCACTGAAATTCTTTTCTATTAAGAATGTACCAGCTGCTGGAAGTGGGGATGTTCATGAACCTACTGAGCTCTTCACTTTGAATAAAGTTTTGGCTTTTTATTGCATACCAATTTCCACCTTTTCAGGAAGACTGTATGGCCAAAGTTAAGATTTGTTGCTCGCAGTGGAAGAGAACTTACACTTTGATTTCAGGCACTTGGATTACAAGGAAAATTCTTGAACACATCATATTAAGTAAATAAAACAACAGAACACCTACAGAATCTATAGAAAGTTATTTGTTAAATGTGCTGAATATTTCTTTATTCCATATTAGTCTGGTTTGCTGGTTGGCATCTTTTAACTATCTATATACATGTCAAAACATAAATGAGAATATAATTTCTGTTATACAGTCACTGAGTTCTACAGTATTTTGAGTAACTCTACAGGAATTTTGAGCATAAAACATATTAAAATCACATGAGCCTATTATGCCAAATTTCAAAGGCAGATTTCTGAGGCTGTTGTCTGTTACGATATGTTGGCACAAACCTAGGAATTACTCTAACTACAATCCCATTGGAAAGCATTTCCAGAGGCAACATCAATGCCATTTTGGATGAGAAACAACTTTTCTTAAAATGCCTCTCATAGAGCCAATGACATATTAACTCTTAAATCTAAGAATCTGTTTCTGCCCAGATGTACCTTTTTAACACTGCTGTTTTGCCTACAGGAATGGGACTATTGTTGAAATGAACTGGCATGTTAGTCAGCTGAATCTCCATTTTACTGAAACAACAGTGCCTTACAAGGTCCTAGGGAACTTTCTGACATTGGAAAAAGCGCTGGCATTTGGCAGGTAGCACTCTCCTCTGGTTACCTGCTCTCTGGACTCCAGAGTCTGTGAAGAGATGTTATTTTTAATCAGTTTTCATGCCTTAATCCAAAAAGGGACATTTCCATTTTGAGTATGGATTAGTTACGATAGTTTTTAGCAAAGAGATTAAGCTAGATAAAAAGCAATTTATTGCCAAGTAAACTGAGTATTTGGCACCAGCTACCCTAAGCAACAAATTTTGTGTTGATCTGTTAAATAATCTCTTGCCCTACTTCTCCATATGTGAGCCTAGAAATACCTATCTGAGATTATCTTTTTCAGGTGTAACCTTCAGTGACCCAAAATAATGACAGAGAAACTTGTCTTTCTGATTCTTGAGGCCTTTATTCTTCCTCGTCCCCAAATAACATCTTCTTGAGTTCATACATAACTTCTTTTCAGCTGCCTATAGATTCAAAATATGAGATCCTCCTAAGCCAGGGAAAAAAGGCTTCACACTGTAGAAACAGCAAAAAAAATTCAACACTGCGCTGTCATTTAAATTCTCTGTGTATCCTTAGCCTTGAAGTGATATTCTGAACAGCTCTACAGTGTCTAAATGAAATGCTTCATTATTTCTTTGATGGTTGCCAACTGTCTACTACTGTTTTTATTACCCTCGAGGTAACTACATGGAAAAAAAAAAAAAAAAAGAAAAAATAGAGAGAGACAACATGACATCCTTGTTCGTAGCAGAATGGACACTTTGTGTGTCCTCTGACTACAGTGAACAGAGTACTTAGAAGCACTGAAAATATGTAACTAGCTTTATCCTTTTCCTAAAAATACCTCCCCTTTAATATTACACACATTATACAGGGTTTTAGCAGTATGCTAAAATACAGCAAGAAATAAATGCAGTAATAGCCAGTGTACAAATTAAAAACTGTCCCAAATAGTATCCACCTAATAACTATATGCTAAATGCGTAGTTTTTTCTTAGTTCTATTAAGTTGCAATTCCTATGCAAACCATAAGCACAGCACATCAGCCTAGATATTTTTCTAATGTACAGGAGTTCTTATACTAAGTTCATAATCATGAGTTCTTCTACTGAGTTCATAACCATGAATTCTTATACTGAGTAAATAACCATGGTAACTCAGTGCTTCGCTATATAATGTTATCATGCACGTGCTTTGTGCTGGTTCACCAAAAACAGTATGAACCTCCTCCTTTTGAGCTATATGGAACAAATTCTGTTGACTACGGCTCCCCACACCAAGATAATGGAACCCTAACGGCAGTGGACCCTAAACCAGATCTTCCATTTCTAACTGAAAATAAACCACGCAGCAGTGTTGTAAGGGAAAGGTAAGGAAATATTCCATATTGCTCTGAATGGGAACTGGGAAGCTGCAAAAATTCAGCCTCCTATCAGCACCCCATCACGACGGGCATACAATTCTGCAATTTCTCACTGCCGCTGCAGCCAGCCCTGAAAAAAATATTCTCTCATTTAACAAGTTTGCAAAGTGACAATTCTCAAACAATTGCTCTGTTTGACTGCCCAAACAGGCTATCTGGTTTTGCAGATAAAGTCAAAATCAAGTGGTTAAAGCTGATAAGGTTTTCAAAGTATATTTCTGGCAATCATAAAAATAATTAATAACATCAACTTCATAGTCTTTTTCTGGAATTAATCTCTGCAATGAACTCTTCCCTTGCTACTGAATATATTTTCAGCAGCAAGCAACATTTACTAACCTGTGGTAGAGTTGTCAAAACCTATGAGATCATATTATTTTAGAATTGAAAATAGAAAAATTCCTTGTGTCCACATAATTAATTGGGGAAGAAAACACTGGGTAGGGTCCCAATTTTTGCTGTGTTTCCTGTTCAAACATAAAATGCAAATAAATTTTGATTTAAAACCCCTCCAATTAATATTATTTTTGCATAGTTTTTCTCTTAATCACTGACATCTTCCAAAACGCTTCCGCTATTTACCTCAAGATGCTTTCTTTTATTCTTAGAAAAGATTAGCTACCGTGCAAACAGAAATAACGCTGGTTTCTATTTAGCTTTCAGAGGTCACTAATAATGTAAAGTAAGAGGAAAATCTAGAGCAAACATTCACAGATCATGATAAACAAACCAGATTGTTCCTATACCAAAGGCAGGTCACAGCACGTGCACAAGTACTTCCCTGACCCATAGCATGAGATCCTCCATAAGACAGCAATGGTTCAGCAGCAATTGTCTGCATTTAATGGTTATTGACAATTGACGCTTCCTGCTAATAAGCTGATTGAAAATAACTTGCAACTTTGTGCAGCATTTGACCTATCCAATGGCACTTAAGGCACCTGGTTCCAGTCAATGAAAAGAGACAAGCGCTTCCAAGGAGAATTTGTGCCCTTGAATAGGATCTTCTTCATAGATCTAACTAGATTGCTTCTGTAGGTGTCACACTGCATGCTTAAAGGTAGCTAGAACTAACACAGGTCTTTGTCTTTAAGAAAAGTTAGACTGATCTCAAACCATGCCTTTTCATGGGTACTTCAATCACATGGGCAGTTTGCAGCCGATCTGGAAACTATATAAAGCACATAGCCAACAAGAGCATCATAGCATGATAGCCAACAAGAGTCCCACATCTATAATCTTCAAAGACTCATAAAACTGGAGCAAATGATTCATAGCTCCTATTGCTGCATCCTAATCATGCACAACTCAGTTCTACATGGTTTGGGTGCAAAGTGAAACTTCACAGTTATGAACAAGTTGTGCTTAAAGAATTTGAATTTACCCAAGCCCTAAACTTATATCTCAAAGGTTGTTGTTTTCTGATGCAAACGCACACTGCCTCACAAACATAATGGAAGAATTTTCATGAAAGCCCCAAAGCAAAACTGATCTGTTTAAGACTGCTACACTGTGATATGCACTGTGTAGCTTGTGCTTTCTGTTCCACACAAGAAAAAGTAGGAGGCAGAAATACAAACCATGGAGGCTAACATTTGGCTCTGAACACAGAGTTCATTGCTTGCCAGGCTGTGTTAGCTGGGGAATCAGAGTACCCGAGACTTCTCTGGCAACTTGCCAAACAACATCCTTTTATTAGAGAAGGGGAAAATAAAACCACTTTTGTTATTTTTAACTCCAGATTGGCTAAAAATAGTTCTGTTGAAAAAAGCAACAAAAAGACATAATCTTAGCCTCATTTTCCCTTTCTCTCTTTCACTCTTTTAGTGGAGATGAAGTATATTAGCCCATCCAAAATTAAGAAGCTACTTAGCATGAAGCCAAATATTTAACAGCCTGAAATGAAGCCAGATGATTTCCTTCTCTCTTTGCATCTCTCTTCTATCTGCTTTTACATCATCTTGATTGGATTAAAGCCAAGAGACTAATATTAAAATATTTCCAGCCAGTAGGGATGTCTATTGGAAAACACCTTCCATGACTGACAGAACAACCTGCAACATGGGAATCCTATCCTGAACTTCTCAGAGGAAAATGGCAAGCACCTTTTTAAACCAACAAGTTACTTTTTACCTAAAAGTAATTTTTTCCTACTTCTTTCCTACTAAAAGTCATCTTATTTTCACAGACTAGGAGATGATCATAAACTATGGATAAACATAATAAAAAATAATAATTTTTTTAGCTCTGTTCCTTTGCCTGTGAACTATGACTCAGACCATCTGTCTTCTCCAGGATTACTGAATGAATGGAGTAACATCAGCCCTGGCCAAACATAAATTAATGTATGGTATTATTCAAAATAACACTGCTACAACATCCAAGGAAAACTGCCAGCTACTGATTTTCTATAGTTATTAATATTTATAGTCAAAGGCAAACTGAACTCTCCTTGTATACAAACCCAGGGAGTATTTATTCCACTAGTGTCAAAAACACTTTCCTCTGAAATTACCTGAGTAACATCAAAGTAAACTTGGACCCATCATAACATTAACATGTCACTTCTGTTTCAGACCAGAAGAAAGGATTATATGACTGAAAGACAACTTTTTCTTTCCCCCCAACTTTATTATTTTCGTGTGCTAAAAGATACTAATTGTCCCCACAAATATTATCCAGGGCACAGATATCACCTTTAATGAAGAATGCACAGATGTATTAGAAAAGTAACTAAATGGGTTACTAAACTGTCGTGGTTTAACCCCAGTTGGCAACTAAGCACCACGCTGCTGCTCGCTCACCCTCCCCACACCCCCCATGGGGTGGGAGCAGAGAATCGGAAAAAAAGTAAAAGTCGTGGGTTGAGATAAAAGCAGTTTAATAGAACAGCAGAGGAAGAGATAATAATAATAATAATTAATAATAGCAATAATAGTAATAATAATAATAAAAGAATATACAAAACAAGTGA
>VYZW01055608.1:0-14408 GCA_013401315.1 Balaeniceps rex
GTAAGGAATTAAAAAGGGGACGAAAAAGAAGTGCCATCGAATAAAATGAGTTATCTTCAAACAGTTACTGACTATGACATACCAACATCTCTGATGAAGTTCTGGGGTCTGTGTCCTGTATCCACAAAGTGTTGGCAGTAATCGTTGTGGGGATTTAAGCTCTGAGTACCCTGGAGGACAAAAGGGAGTTCAGTGAGAGCAATGGGAGGTAACTGGACACACACACACACACACACACACTACATTAGTCTGATAAATGAGAAAGTAACAGATTTTTTTTTTTTTCCCCTTTTCAACATGCTTTTATAAGCTACGCTAGTCAAGACCCGTCACTGTGTTTTTAGTTCCAAATCAAGCCCACCATTACTACAGCCCACTGTAAGTTGACCCAGATCTTTAGTCACATCAATGTAAGCACTAGTTACAGTCCTATCTTTCACAGGAAACTTCCGCACTTGTAAATTCCAGTCAATTACTTCAGCTTTTAAAGCTGTATTTCAAACACCATCAATTGCACAAATAGTTTAACACAACTATGCCAGCTTTGACTAGACTTATAGTTGCAAAAGCAGCTCACCTTAAGAAAGGTACTGGAATCTTTGTAAATCTCTTCTTCATAGGGCAGGTTCTCTTCATCTTGCTGCAGCTCTACTTCATCCTTGGAAATAAAGCAGATATTACAAGTATGAAAGATCATGCTGTTTCTCTCCTCATTATGATTCTGCTTCTTAAGGGAAGAAGTGGGCTCTCTACAAACAGAAGTCTCCTAAAACAGCAGATCATGAATGGTTCCAGCTCCCATTTTGGAGGGAAAAAAAAAAAAAATGACCTATTCCCCAAAAGGTCTGCCTTTAACAGTAACAGCGTTACTGGGAAAGGCCTCTGAAAGAAGACTAAAATAAGAAACCCTTCATTTCTAGACCCTGACAGCGTAGGCAGTGCTTTACAAGGTGTAGAACTTTTAATTTTTGTCCCCCAAAAATTTTACTCCTTGGACTAAAGCAAATGATATATTTTATTGAAGTTCTTCTGTAGTAGAACCTTTGAACGTTTGTATCCACTCAATCACCTCTTATGTTCCAACCTTAGCATCTGAAACCATCTTCTCTATATAAATCTGTTAAAGTCCACACCTCACAGAAGCAGCACATGGTACAAGCCAGTATTTCATTTGGACTGTCCTTAAAAGTAACTTTAAAATTCCCATTTTCAAAATTTACAGAAAACAGGAATTGTATTGCAATTTTTTTCCTGAGTTAGTGTGTCAACAACTGTTTGTTCATCAGATTTCTGGAATTCAGAGATCTGTCACACTGACATACTCTGAACACCCAACATACAACTCAGAGAGAACAGAAAAAAAAAGACACTCGCTTCTTCATGTCACTTTCTGTTTTCCCATTGATCCTGAAACAATCCAGTATATATACTATATATAAATAAAACTGAAGAACCACTAAATATAATCTACCATATTTTAGTAGGATGCATATGCTGTTTCATACATTACTGATTACAACAGAAATCTTAATCAGTTAATATAGTCCTTCATGTGAGAAGAAAAGCAGTCTCAAGACTCAAATATTTAAAAAAAAAGACAATTTAACACACTGAAATAAAAGGAAAGATGGAGAACCACATTTCTCATAGAGAAGAACTCAACTTCTCCCCACAACACACATCTTAAGTCAGAAGATGCAGAGGTTATTATTTCTGCTGCATTTACCCTATGCTACATAAGCTGTCAAAATGCCGAATGAAAAAATTAAGTGTTCTCCCCATTTTGATCCCTCTAGCTCTTGAAATCTTAAAATAAGCTCTGCGTTCCTTCCAAATTGGAGCTTTGAAATGCCTGAAACTTCTGAAATGCCTGCTGTGATTAATAGGTCACAGATTCCCCCTCCCCATTATTCAAGTGAAGACCTTACAGAGATACAGTCTTTTTTTTGTTTGTTTAACCAGACCAAAAAGAGAAAGATTACTATCAGAAACAGCAACAGTGTTTACAAGGAAAAGGAATGAACAGCAGACAACCAGCAGCAAGTGTTATTCAGGCAAAAAAAAGCTGAAAGCTTGAGTTTTACTAAAAACTGCTTATGCCATCATAAGCTTACACCTGTTTCTCCCTTCCATCTTCCTCTAAATCTTAGCCTTCTGATGATAAGCACTTGTTAGATACCTACTTCTGAGTCATCCCAGTTCTCTTTATGCCTTCATAAGTGATTTAAAAAAAAAAAAAAAAAAAAAAAAAAAAGNGTCTTGTGGCCACAGACAAAAAGCCCACACCACAAACTTTCAAAGGGAAAAGGACACAGTCAAAGCAGAGACAGAATAAAGTTAACAATAATACAAGATACTAGGTTCTTGTACATTAATCATCCCTGTTTTCCAAATCTGGTATATTGTTGCTGAGTTAGGGAAACAAGAACTACCCACAATATTCAAGCACACAGTTTTTTCAAATGACTAGAAATACATTAAGCAATTACGATGATTCAACCGAGTAACAATGGCATGGGAGTATTCCAAGCTCGCACGCCACTGCTTGCAGAAACAGAGTAAAACAGGACTGTATCAAAATTAGGCTGGCAGACAGCAAATTTGAACCACAGGTATTTTTGTACTTCATAAAGTGTTAAAACTCTGGAACTCTCTGCCACAAAGCACTGTTGATACCAGACATTTATATGGGGTCAAACAATTGAGTAAATTCACCTGGGGAAGGGGAGAGGCGGAGCAACAATCACAACTCCCAGAGGGCTATGAAAAGCCTGGGAGCAGCAGCAGGTAGTCTAGTCCCATGACCTGTCACTTCCAAATACAGACCAGGGAGCTCAACTAACCCTAGTACAACTGTTACAGTTCCACAAAAACAAGAGTACCGTAGAAGTTCTTTAGAACCACAGTTCAACTTTCTGACCTTAAAATATCCATTATTCATTTTTGCCAATAATGCATCTCTTCCCGTATCTCCCACCTCTATGGTTTGCAATGCAGAGTCAGGCTCCAAGACAGAAGCCAAGCTGCCAGTGGGAAGCTTAACAGGCAGCCTTGCTGCCCTCTATTTTTGTATCAGCCTGATGCTTATTAAGAACTGTCACTATAAATTTACACTTATTCTACAAAAAAAAAATATCCAAACAAAACCCCAAAACAAAAAAATTAAAAACATCGCTCTTTTTTGCATCAGATGTTCCCAAATGGCTGAGAGATTAACCTACTTCATCTCTTATCTCAAAAACTGCTTTCACACTTCCCCCATATAATGAAAAAGTCAATGTCACTGTTCAGCCTTCTCTCAAATCATCAGCATAAGGCATTTAGGTGTCATCAGCTCACTTCACTTTCCATTTGGAATACTAGAAACTAACAGAAATCCTCTAAAATACATTTGTTTAAAGGTTTCATGCCCATGTCCACACACTCTACCCCTGCACTAATAGTTAAGTCTATTACTACTTTTGTCTAAGGAGTATTAAACACAACCCAATAGGGCTCGATACCATAAGGACCTAGATTTTTGTATCAGTTCATATTACAAGACTCAATTTAAACAGGCTCAAAGTACTAAGGAAAAAGTTACATAAATACAGATGGGATTTTACTAAGTTCTTATCTCCTTGCCAATAGGGAATTAGCAACGTCTGCAGAAAACAGCTGATGACCCCACTATAGATGCTGTACTTGGGGGTTTCAAGTTTCTTAAATCTATTCATCTGCTCGACTGAAGTTGGTCCAAGCTAGTATTATTAAAATATTCTTCAATTTCAACAATATAGCAAGAGTCTGGCCACTTGCAAGTGGTTACAGCCCACCTCAGGGTAAGCCTTCTCCATGCTAAAGAAGAAAATGTTAACGGCAAGATTCCTATGCTTTGCCAATTGAAGTGACTTATCCACATATATTTCACAGAAAAAAACATTTGTTGTCTAACCACATACTTGGTGAAGGAGTAAAATAAACTGATATGAACTGATCGCTAATGTGAAGATAAAAACCCCACTTCACAAACAGTGCACCTACTCTGTAAATCCCTTCTTTGAGACGGTGACTTGATTGGTTTGCTAAACAAGATGTACAGACTAACACTTAGCATGTTAAAAAGAATGTCTGTCCACTTACAGACAGACTTTAAAAATTAGTCATCAAAAAATGTCCTGTCATACATTAACTTTTTGTTTTAGTAAGATAAAAGTAAAATAGACATTATTACAGAAAGATTTATAAACCTGAACACAAATGTAACACTATCAAGGCCTCATATTTCAAAAATCACTATTTTTAGGCATCCAAGAGAACAGCAGACACTGCATTATTTCATAAATGCACTGACCTTGATTCTACTTAAACACAGAAGCAAGGTTATTAGGACAAGGAAAAAAGGGAGAGGGAGGATATATGCTGCAACAAGATCATGAAGCAAATCAGGAAGACAGCTGTATCATAATTGTGCCTTTGTTTAACCTCCTTTCTCTACCACTCATCTTAGCCAAAACATCACATTAGATATGAAACAAGAAAGCTGTCAAATAGCTCTTGGATGAGCATTTGAAAGGCGTGAAGGACATGAGAGTTTGACAAGCACTCATTCTTCAGTGACCATGGAGATGCTTTGTTTTGCTTTTTTAAACGGAACTTTTCCTTGATATTTTGGATACTTAAAGCATACCCCAAACCAAGCCTCTTACTTCCGTTCCCTTAGAATCCGTTATTTCTTCCATTCATCCAGAACTGCATTCCTTTGCACGTAACACGCAGGTTGGAAGACACCCTCAGCCTCCCTGTATCTCATGCAACAACCCGTGCGTCTTGCAAGCTTTTCTTCTGACACAAAGAAATTCCGGTCAAGATTTTTTTTTTTGTGCGTACCCAAGCGCGTACGCATTTTACCACTTCTTCCCACACAAGACAGCCAGCCGTGGCGCACTGCCATTCCCTGTGGGCACTATCACCTAAGCCGACCGCCTCCTAGGAGCGGCACTAAATTAAGCCTCCAAACATTGGGTTCTGGTGCGTGTACAGTTCAATGCACCTAAGCCACGTCCAAAGAGAACCACTTAGCATCTATGCCCCCTCTCTTAGATCTCTGCAGTGGAAGACATCAAGGGAGATGCCACTGAGGGACATATATTTCGAAGTATCTATACACATCACATTTACTTTTATTTATATGAACACACACATTTTATAAGTCACTCAGAGACACAGAACACCAGAGAAAAGTAACTTTTTGGGGTTTTTTTCTTACCTTATATTCTTCAATTTCTTCCTCATCAGCTTCTCCCTCATCTGGGTATTTGCGTTTTGCATTTGGTGCAGAAGTATCATAAGCAGCCCTACAAACACCCCAAAAAAAATCTTCACATAAACCAGTTTCTCTCTCCAGAGAGAACATTTCAGAAATCTCTGATAATCTGCCTTGACCACATGTTTCTGTTACAAGTTTGACATTATTTTGAAACTTCGTATACGAGAAGTTGTTCCTCTCTCAGTTTATGAGACCAGCACAACTTCTTACAGACAGGACTCCTGGAAGCAAATATCTCGCTTCCTATTTTTCCATTCTAAAAGGTACAGCTTATTTTAACCAAAGCAGTACATTTACAAAGTTAAACCTGCTCACACCAGGAAATCACTGTTACACGTGAGAATTAATAAGCACTAGCTACTCTGTCCTAGACATGTCTACTGTTCCATGAGAACTTTTAAACTAAATTGCCCTGTAACTGCTCTTAGCAAAGGTATAAAGGGTCTAGGACAATGCAAGTGGCATACTCTTAAATTCACACCTGTGTTGCTCCACAGTAGCTTTTTAACACAGGAAGCAAAAGTTAGCCTTGATTTCCAAACTGCTATTAGAAGCGCATGACTAAACCCTACTCACCTTGTTCAAAGCTCAGATTTGTGTAATTAAAGCGTTTTCTTTCACCAAATTGTATAGTTTTGATAAATGGTAAGAATTTATTTTGGTCTTTGGAGCGCAACCTCATCCCGTTTCCAAGGCTTGTATTACAATTAAAACCCCCTAATTTCTAACAGAAGTTGCACACCGATACCGACCTACACGTTTCTCTTGTTTCAGCGATCTCCCGCTGGTCATCTTTACTGTTCAGCACGGCACCGATACTGTCTGCGTTTTCCGCTCCTAACTGAACAACGGGCAAGACAAATTCAAGCCACAGTTAACCACTGATTACAAACCGCCCCGAACAGTAGCAACCCCGCAGCCGAAGGGCCACCCTTTAAACCCGACACGCCCTCCGAACCAGCCAGGCCCTCCTGCAGGCTGGCTGGAGGCCCCCGGCGGCGGCCACCTCTCCCACCTGGGCGGCGGGGCCAAACCGAGTGGCCCCCCGGGGCTCGCCGCTCCCCCTGCCCCCCGCCGGGCCCAGGGGCCAGCGACAGGACCGCTCTCCAGCCTCCCCGCCGAGTAGCGGCCACGACGGCCCCCACCACTCTCAGCGGGACCGTTGCACGCGGGGAAAAGGCGGGGCCCAGGCGCTCGAGCGACCGCTGGCGGAGCCCAGCCTGGCCTGGCCTAGCCTAGCCGCCCGCTACCTGCTGCGCCAAGAGCTGCCGCCGCAGCTTCTGCCGCTCCCGGATCTCCTGCAGGCGGCTGTTCATCGCCGGCCTCCGCCGCCCCGCTCCGCCGAGCTCCCGCTGCCGCGTCACTTCCGCCCCCTCTTCCAATGGGGCGGCGGCGGCCGCGGGACGCGCCGCTCGCGGCGGCCATGTTGCGTGCGGGCGGCGGAGGCCGGGTCGGACCCGGCGGGGAGCGGGGTTGCCCTACCCGGCACCGCTCGGCTGGAGCAGCGGCGGCCGGGGAGTGCGGGGACGCCCCCGGTCCCGGCGGCGCCCGAGCGGCAGCGTCCCCATTCAAGGCGACGGCTTGCCGTGCTTGGGGGCGACCGGGGGGGAACGGGGTGGTCGAGCTGCAAACAGGACAGCTCTGACCTACAGATAAACCGATTCTGAAGTGTAACATATTAGCCTCCAGAATGACGGAAATCCGATTTCCAGACTCTTCGGGAGTCGCTGAGCAGACTACTCTCCTGGTTTAATGTAATTTAAGTGTTTTTCAAGCCTAGATGTTAAATTCATTTTCACTCAACCACTGCAATATACATTTCATCACTTACTGCAGACAACCAGCTGTGCAAAATCTTTGGAGAGCCCTTTTCAGCAAGGTTTATTGTCCAGGGTGCTTCACAGGTGTGACCGCTTACTGCAATTTCTTGCATTTTGGGGGCCTGTATCTTAGTCTTGCATGCAACGGTTTTTCTTTGTCATTCTCTCTCGAGGCCAGAAAGCTACTTCTCTCCTACACATCTCTCACCCTAGTAAATCCTTTATATCCAATTTCAATATCCAATGTAGTTTTGTAGGTTAACCTTTATGCTTTGCCTACATCTTTCTGATGGTTTAAAAAGTGCTGGTTTGAGAGAGTTTTGCAAAATCTTTAAAGCATTTTCCATCTGATTTTTGGCCTCTTTCCTGCTTCCTCCTTCCCCCCTCTCATATTTTATTGTCTGTTTTTGAATGCATGTCATTTATATTGCATGCCAATTTTCATTCAGCTATTCATACTACAACAAGAATGAAGATGGAAGTAAAGGCCCGCAGTCTGGATTCAAAAGTTGTGCAATAAACTTCGGTTCTCAGCATCTCACAAAAGGAAACTTCACAAAAGAATAAAGAAACATTACAAATTATCTCAGCAGTTATAACTAATGCTAATGTTTGCTCTCCTGAAAGAGAGCAATTTTTCCTCTAATTGTCAGACCCAAAGATGTGGACAAGAAGAGCTGAAAAGTGACATTCAGCTCCCTGTTATATGGAGCATGGTGTTCCTCTGCTGGTATCTTACTGCCAGATACCATCACACTTGTGTGATACAAGCTGTTATTCTCTTTTTTTTATGTGGTATATATGGTATATGTGTCAATGACATTATGCAGGTCAAACTTAAAACTGAGAAAGATGCATGAAGAGAAGGAAATTAGAGCAGTGCAGACTAATGCAGAAATAAACTATTTCCAGCTACTCACATTTCTCAGTGATAGAACATCCTAGAAAACTGGTGGAGCTTTTAAATGTTAAAAACCCAAAATACCAAGAGGTGATTTTTTTTATCTCCTTAGGGAATACATTACTAGTTATACTGTCCTATCTATGGAAATGTTATGGAAAAAGAAATGCTATCTCATACTACTGCATGCTTCTTTGATATTGTTGGCTGTAATGAATACAGTAGAAGTCCCTGCACAGTAACAAAATCACTTCCTCCTGGATGTGATATGATGAACTTTGCGTGAGCCTGCACTCTGTTTTTAGAACTGGTTGCTAAGACGAGCTAATCTATACAAACACTAATGGCTAGGAAAGATGTTACGCTATATACATACACTGTTTCACAACAGAAAGTTTGTATTTTTGCAGAGTGCTCCTTGCCTTTCTTCTTCTCTGTGTATGCTGTGGTTTTGGCTCTCTGAGCCTTGAATGCAGTCCGTGGTCAGATTTTTCTGTTAAGTGTCAGGCCAAATTCTGCCGATCTGGAGTCAGGAACTACACACGCACATATACTGTACCATAATCCAATCTAAAGTTTTGGGTTTGATCATTGATATTGGTGTTTTGGTTACATCATGATTTGTGGCTTTGAACCTTATCATGGAATCATCAAAAAAGAATGGTATCCTCTAATCCAGCCTCCTATCCCGATGTCATCCCTGACGTGGTGTCAAACCTACAAATACACAGCACTGGAAACGCATCAGCCTCCCTGAGCAATCCAATTGAAGCTTCATGGTACTTACATTCAGATTTCTTTTTTTTCCGTCTCCAGTCTAAATATTTGTTGCTGGAATTTATAACCTCTACTCCATATGGACAGCAAGAGAAATGCATTTCATACTGTTTGCCATGAGCATGCAGAAGTTTATTTGCTTCTCCTCTGCAGCAGTCCCTAGTGTCTGGGAAAACTGCCGTCGCATTTCTTTTCACCTTGCTGTTCTGCACTTCTGATCTTTCTGCCTCCTGGAATCTCATCTAATCGAGTCAACTCCTTGGTGAACAGCTATTCCCCAACTAGGCATTGAGCTGCAGATGAAGCCTTTACCAACACTGTCTGAAATACAGAGATGATTTAGTATGTGCTGTAGGCTACCGACCTGTTCAGGGATGTCAGTGCAGTTTTCCTTTTTTTTTGCAACTAAAGACTTTGTTGAACTGCCTTCAACTCTGATCCATAATCCAGATTTTTTCCTTCACATTTATGAAGCCAACTGTTTTCTCATTCTGGTTTTATTTAACTGACTATTCCTGAGCACATTGTCTTTCACTTCTTTTTATTGACCTGCATTCAATCTTTTTAATTATTTCTATTGTTGTGATAATTTGAATTCAAATCCTGTCCTCCAGCACACTTGTATCTACTTCCAACTTCAAGTGGTTGTCTCCGAATGTAAAAAGCAGACATTCCATGCCACTTTGTTTAACCATTTATAGCATTATAAAATATTTAGAAAACACAAACAAATAATGGTAGAATTTCACACCCATTTTGGACTTGTGCTACACTGACATATATTCAAGTCTAGTCTACTCCGTTTAGCAAAAAACTGCTAGCTTACTTTGTGTCACTAGAAATGACTGTAAAAGTTACAGAGAATTAGGCCCAAGCTGCTTAATTTATCACTCTTCTCTCACCTTAATTGTTCTTCACATCACAAACCTCAAACTAAATTATGCCCAATTAGATGCTCAATAAATTCATAAATTAAAAGCACCAAATGGACCAAATAGATGAAATAAAAGAGAACGTTATCTCTTAACTCAAAAGAGACAAATAGAAAATGGTTAGCATGGACTAACATCACTCTCTTCCTATTTCATGTCCATTTTTCCCATGCTTTTAGTCAAGTACCTAAATCTACCTCTTTAAAGATATCTTTAAAAGTTGGTAACCTCAACTTTGGGGCCTATTTTGAATAAGTGATAGTATCCACAACACCCAGCGATTGTGGCTGCACATGGTTTCCACCTCTGCTTAGGCTGTGTCCCTACAAGACGGCAAATCTGATTTAATTAGCACACTGCAAAAACACTACAACCATGAATCTACACAAACTCGCTGTAGCACTTCAAATTTTGTTTAAAAATCTCCTAGAAGTAACTTAGTAGCAGCAGTTTTCATTAGGCCAGGTCTCCTTGTCCTTAGTAAGCCAACATACAGCCAAAATAGAGCCTTCATAAACACACCACCATACGCTCTGGATAATTTGACAGACATGTGCTGCAATTTCACACTTCAACTAGATCAAATTTCATTGCCATTGACATTTACATGTCCTTTGTAATGGACATGAAGCCTTGATGTTGCATGATTCTACATTGCTCACAGCATGAGAGCCGCTTGCCTCTGGACCAACTGATCATAGCCTCCTTAGTAACCTGGAGGTGACTGTTGAAAGGAATTTCTTTGCTTTTGCATAGCATCGTATTTCATTCTACTTTGTCAGCAAGAATAAGTAACTTGCACACAAAAGTTTAAAAAATTATAAAAATATTTCTAATTCCCCTACATGGAATAAACTCATTTAGTATCTTAACTGTTCTGAGCAAAACATTGTTCTGGCTTCTTCAAGCATTATCCAGCATGGCCAGAAGAACAGCAGTATTGGAGTAGAGCTAGAGAAGCTTTCTGAAACGAACTTTGTTTTGCAGAAAAACACGGATGGGTCAAGAGAGCATTTGAAAACCTTGTATTGAATTTGTTAAATTGCTGGGAATTAAAATGATTCTCGCTTTTAAAAATACCTCTGATCAACATGTTTTGTTCTAGAAATGTCATAAACTACCAAAAATACAGAATATATTCTTAATTCAAGACATTCTATTTACAGCTATTTAGACTGGACATTAGGAAACATTTCTTTACCGAGAGGGTGGTCTAACACTGGAACAGGCTTCCTGGAGAGGTGGTCGGTGCCCCAAACCTGTCGGTGTTCAAGAGGCATGTGGACAATGCCCTTAACAACATGCTTGAACTTTTGGTCAGCCCTGAAGTGGTCAGGCAGTTGGACTAGGTGATCCTTGTAGGTCCCTTCCAACTGAAACAGTCTAGTCTAGTCTAGTCTAGTCTACAAATTCACTGTGTTCATTTCTATACTAAAAGGTAAGATTTAGCCTTTTTATTTGGAGTGGGAAAAAGAGCAAGCTGGTTTACATTTCTTCTTTTACCTATTGCAGAAACTTACTAGCCACTTGTCCATATACTCTAAGGTAAACCATACGCAGCAGTTGAACTCAGAACTGAGAATTTGCCCCATGGTTCCCAGACAATCCGGGCATTTTAACTCTCATGAGGACACAGACTGCACCATCCCAGCTCAACACGAGCCCACCCGCCATTAAGAGTTCCACTGAAGTCACTGGGACTATTCACACAGAATAGACAACGCAATAGTATTAGATGTGAATAAGATTGGCACAATATGACCCTAACTCATCTTCATTACTGTAGGATATTGTATATTTTTTCTGGAGCTGTAATGGCCTGTGTTTTGATATCTCTCACTATCAAGATTTAGATGCTACGTGTATGTGATTTCAGAGATGCTACCTTGCACGCTACAGTCATCCACACAGCTTGCCAACAGTTACATCCATATTTTAACAAAGAGATTAACACATTCTTTCTTTTGACAAATTCAGTCAATTAGGGCAATTAATTGATGATCCTCCTTCTAAATTAGTAAAAAATTTAGCCAAAACAGTCCCCTGAGCTCCCAAGTCCCACTTCACTTGAAGATCAAGCATTACTGGCTTCCCACCACGTTCAGAGAATGTGTTAAAATACAGCTGGGTTTTGAACTGAAATGTCTGTGTATATGCCTCAAAAAATAGAATGTGAAGAGGGGATGCGGTGCAGCTTAATGTTATATTGCGTCTAGCCCTGTATTTACTCCTTCTCATTTTAACACTGCCCCCAAATTGGCCCCCTTTCTCATTTTAACACTGCCCCCTTAGCGAGGCAGGAGCAAATCTCTAGTAACTATGCGAACTTCAGTGATAATTATTTGTTCTAACGCTGAGCTGAATTTGATCCACTCCCCTCAAGGGCAGTACAAATCTAATTACATGACATCTGCTGGCTTTATTATTATAAACCGAAGTGTTAAAGAAGTGTGAATTTGTTATGCTTTGAATAACAAAGAAACACATTTCCATACACCTTAGTGTTCACTGACTTAGAGACTTAACTCTATAAGCACCAAGATCAGAAAATATTATGTATCACTTTCCTGCTTTCCCTATGTTTCTCACACAAAATATTAAAATTATACTGCCAGTTTTATCTTACAGTCAGAAGTTGTTTCCTATCATGCTTTCATAACAATCCTATATATTTTTGTTTAAATATGGTACTTGTGCATATTTTATGTGATTATAGTACCCTTACTTTGTCTCAGAGCTGTTTTGTTTGTACTAAATAGCAATAAAGGTGACTAGATGATACTATACAGAATATTACAGTATATGGTAGCTTTGTACACTGAAAACCAGAATGTCAGAAGTCTTTGTATTCCAGAAAACTCATCCTTATATATTACCTCATATACTCAGTCCTTTTCCACTTTAAATTTATTTTCAGTATTACTTAATGTTTTCCTGGATACCTCCATAGCTAATTAGATGGATTATTTTGCATCAGCGTGTTATCTGCACAGAATATTTAAAAACATACCCCTCAATTTATTGTTTATCTTCTTTCCCCAGTCTCCCATGCACTTGCTTCCCGTAGCATTCACAGTGTTACCAGTTAACTGGCTTCTATGAATACTCCCATTTTTCAATATCTACATCTTAATGCTTTCTTGTTTAAGTTTATAGCATACTAAGTTAAACAGCTCCTAGATCTGCCATTATTTCTACATTCATGCCAGTTCACTATCCATTGTGTTTTCTGTGTGGCTNTTTCTGTGTGGCTGTGCAATAAACCAGATCAGGAAAAAAGATCTGGCTGATCTTTTAACCCAGTTTGGATTATTTTGCAGCAAATGTACAACCACAGCTTCAGAAGCACCAGAATTACAGGCAGAAGGCAATAAAGAAATATGAAAAATGTTACTCCAGAAGATGACTTGTAGTTAAATCCTAGAGAAAGAAGTTATTCTGCTGCTTTTTNCATCTCCTACAGCTCCAAGCAGAAGTTACTTTTTTGATTTCTAAGGGCCAAACGAAGGTTTTATTGACACTAACAGCAAAACTCTGAGACCTGTTTCCAAAATAGGTTAATAAACATAATAAAAAAAACGAAGGAGAGGTTTTGAGATTTTACGACTAATAAACTTAGCAGTACTTCTAGTTAATATGACTGAGTATTTGGTCTGGCAGGATTTAGTTGCACGCTATTAGAATGTATTGGGTAAAATAACAATGTTTAGAAGTCTAAAGTACAAAAACTAGTGTGTACTGTAACATAGTGTTTATTTACAAAAATAAATGCTGTGCTAAGCAGATCAATACAAAAACAGGACAAGTCACTATGTATCTTTTGTATAGCTATATACATAGCAAAAATCCATGGCTTTTCATAATCCAATGGGTTTAATTTTAATTTTTACTTTTTAGTTGACAAATCATTATCCCAGCCAAGATGACTAAATAAGAATATAGTAAGTTGGAATGTGTAATTCCACATTGCCATTAGATGATCAAAAAAATAGCAATGGGGAAATCATAATGATGGGACAAGAGGGATCAGAAGAGCTAAAAAGGGGACATCAGTCAGAGGTCAAGAAAGAATAAGGGATGATTAGGCCAACAATGAAGATTATAAGAAAGCAGTTTGTTTTGCCAATAGTTACAGCAGTGGATCTTGCCTTCTTTGCCCCCTTTCTTCATCCCTCGCCTTTCCTCCCTGACCTTCCCACAGCTCCTGACAGACATTTTCCACATTCCGTGGTAATGAAGGCGATCTAAGTGCAAATGTCCGTCACAGGTCTGCACAATGCCAGTGATGTTCTAACTACAAAAGTCATAGTTCAATAGAGCAAAGTCAACTCTGATCCCATCTCCTGCAGAATCTCCTCGCAATTGTAGACGGTATCCTCACTCACTTTATTTATTTGAAAGCATATCTAGCTGCATTTTCAAATTTCAACTAAAATGTTGAAAGGAGGCACAAATAGCAAGTACACCTTTGTGCATCACTTCATATTAATCAATGTGAAATGGTTGCTCCAGCTCTGTATATATTTGTGAAAGCAAGCTAGGAACTACTGAGATTTATATTTTTTTAAATGGTAACAATATGGGCAAACTAATGGTTGTATTCATAATGCACAAAATCTATTCACTAACATGAGAAGACTCACGGATTCTGATGAAGTCATTAACCAATA
>VYZW01055609.1:7329-30531 GCA_013401315.1 Balaeniceps rex
GAGATGAAGTTCGTCATGGCCGCCGCGCGGGGTGGGGAGAGGCGGGCGGGCAGCCGCCGTCACCGCAGCACTTCGCGCTCCCTTTCCGCTCCGAGCGGCCCCGGCCCGCCGCCTGCCCAGACCGCGGCCGATAGCCCCGCGCTTCCGGGATCGTCGCGCACTTCCGGGATCGCCGCGCGCTCCCGGCGCAGCGCCGTCACGCGCGCCCGCTCCGCCCCGCGCGGCGTCCCCGCCCCCCCGCCTCCGTCGCGCAGCCTCGGCCCGGTCGTTGCCGCCTCAGGGAGGGGCTGGCGCGGCCTGACGGGAGCGGGCGGCTCCGCTGCAGTGCCCCGGGCCGACTGCCCGAGGGGAGGCGGATACCTCGCTGCTCGAATAACCGCCCCCGGGTGTCGGAGGGTCGTTACAGCCGGCGGGAGCCACGCGTTTTCACCGAGGGGAGCGGGCCTGGCGCGGGTGGGCGCTGGAGGAGGGCGGTACGCGGGGGCGGGGGGAGGCGTTTGGAGCCCGGGGCAGGCAGAGCTCGAGTGCTGCCTCTAGAGAAGCGCAGTTTAGCGAAAGACGAGATCACAGAGCTCAGCTGTGGTAAGGGAAACTTCGCTAGCCGGTAACATAAGCTGTGACAGGCCGGTAAAAGTAGTGGCTACTGGAAAGTTAGTGAGATGTCAGGGTTGTAAGGTGTTAGGAGGGAAGCAAAGGGTCCCATACTCCACCCGCCCTAAGAGTCGGTATTTTAAATAAAGTAAAACGTTACTTCTCCGATGCAAAAGTTTAAACGTCTCCGTTGGCAGCAAAAGGCACAGGTTCACGTGTTGCTGTAATTACAGATCTGTCATCCACATCACACTTGCTTTCTGCTGACTCAGCCCAGGGTAGCTCAAATAGGCAAAACAGGCAATCTGCAAGGCTGGCTGGTCTGAAGACTGAAAAGGGATATTCAACCCATGTTCTCATTTCCCCTTTCTTCTGCCGCTTGTTCCAGACAGCTGAGGCAGTAAGCCTGCTATTTTCTTACTCCATAAGCCCCGAGGTGATGATGCCATAACAAGGAGGGGTACAAGTGCTTTTAAAATTATGTAAAAGGGTTTGTTCTCATGTTGTAGCAGACCACAAGTTTTGCTGTAAATGAAGTCGATGATCCCTTCCCAGTGACAGTGTACTATACTAAGTAGAGCTATTTTCTTTCTCATCTGATGAACGTCTAAAGTGGTGGCATAAGAGGAAAAGGGTCGAGCCTGGGAAATCAGTCTTAACTGCTCCTGTCACTACTGGAAGGGGCAGCTCCTCCAGTATTAACCATCCCTGTATACAATCCAGAGATGCTGTGGCAACAGCAGCCAGGCCTTGCCGGGCAGAGGTGTAGGGAAGGAGGCAATGGAGTTGTCCTTGTTCTGCTGCTTCCAATCACCTTCAGCGGGGCCCAGGTGGTTAGCCTTCAGAGCCTTGCCAGGTTGCTTCTGTTAGAAACCTTTGCTATATTCACAAAAAGTTAATATATATGTTAACAGTTCCTTGGTGGACTCCTGCCTCCCTGTGCTGAGTAAACACCCAGGTCAATTTCTCAGCTCAATCAAAACCAAGTGGTAGTTGACTTAAATTTACATTAAAAAAAAAAAAAAGGATTTTTATCGTGCAATGAATACCGAAAGTAAGCTGTCCTGCCTTACTCATATCTGGGTATGTGAGTTCCTCACTGCTTTTTTTTCCCCGTGTTTTATTGCCCACATACACTTGTAAGCATTTGGTCTCTTAGCCTGAGTCAGCCTTGCACTGACTGCGCTTTCCTGTCCCAGGGAAAACCTCCACCCTCACAAGCTTAGATTCTGATCAGTCTTAAGATATAGTTAGCTGGGCAGTTGCCTCCCTTTGTTTCCAACATCAAGACCTTATGGGGTATAGTTAGCCTACACATCATTACAAGATACATGGCTGTCTATATATGGAAGATGGAAGCCATCAATACCTTCCAGCGTAACAGTCATAAACACGGGAAGGGTGTGAACAGGGAAGGGCAAAAACTGCAGCTATGAGATCATAGTTCTACTTTGGAGCCATGGTGACCTTTAGATGGCTGTTGCTTAACAAATGCAACGACTGATAACTTTGCATTCCTAAACTGTCCACCAACACAGCACAGAAATTTCACTGTCTCAGAACATGTTTCAGAACTTCATGCAGGTGATTTGCTTCTTTCCCACAGATTTCTTAATAAATCAGTACTCCTCCGAAGGCTTTGTTCTGGTTATTACAATTATAATATTATAAGCAGTAATGGCTTGTCTCCTTGTTACCCCTGACTAGTTAAGTACTATTTCCCAATTTAGAGATGAGGAAGCCACATAGCCAGTAGTTATCAGTGCAGGGGGCATAATCTACATCTTCTGACTCAGTCCTGCGCTTTAAACAACAGACCATACTTCCTTCTTCAACAAATTTATGATAGTATCTGAGGGAACCACTTTAAAACAGGTTTCCCCTAAAATGTTTAAAGTAATGCAGCATAAACAAGTTATAGCCATATTTAAGCATTACCAAGGTCACTGATCTATTTAATTTTAGTGTAGACGGATCATTAGATGTCCCCAGTTTTCCTCTTTTTCCTAAACAGCCATTATGTATACATAGAGCACCGCAGTTTTGCAAAAGCATTCCTAAAGTCAGATTTGCTCTCAGTATGCAAACTGGCTTTTCTGCATGCTTCGTGGTTTTTGTCTACAATTTTTAGACAGAAAACGTTTCATGGAACTCTCATGTTCTATTTTACGCTTGCTTTCTCTTCACAAATTCTGTGTACAGATATTTCATTAAAGCAAGATTTTATTCTGCATTTGCTGTATTTTATTCTGTAGATTTTGATCATGCTGCTGTATCCATAGCGTAAGAGTTGCCCTGTAGCAATTGCACTAATTGGCAAACATTGGCTATACTAAACAAATCAAAAATCAGCAAAAGGAAGTGATAAGGCAGCTAGTTGTTCATTTCATTAAATCTGATGGTCCTCTTGCCTAAAGCTTCGTTTAATCACTCAGATCCAACCCCATTTTGATACTCCTAACATAATCTTTTGGTGACATAGGGTAAGGACCAAGTCTTTTATCACCGTTATCTTTTGACCATGAGTTTCAGGAGTGATTATCATCAGTTGCCAAAATGAGGGAATGCAGAAAACAAGTTGTATGTCAGAATAAGCTCTGATTGGATCTAAATAACCCATCTAGTCCTACGGCCCATTTAGAAGAAAATGTAAAATTCTTATGACCTATGAATGAAATTTCTCCCTAACAGCCCATAATCAAAAGCACAAGGAAGAGTTCCTACCATTTCCTTCAAATCTGACACTCCTTTCCCTTTTGTTTCAAAATTTAGAGGAACTATTAATCCTATTTTCCTCAATTTTAATTTGTATTTATTAGACTTTTATATTTCTCATAGCTGAGAAATATAAATATAATTTCTCATAGCTGGGACCTGAACCAGAAGATATGTTGATAGCAAACTCAGCTGGGCAGGGGCCATGCTTATCGTTGTGTTTGTAGAGCCACATTCACAAGAATGCTTGATATACCATCCTCCCGCTCTTCCAATGCTAAATAAGAAAAAACACATCTTCAGTCTAAATTCCAGGTGTGATGCAGGTCAGGATGAAGAAAGGAGAGGCTGGAGAAGGGGGAAAACAGGTCTAAAGCAATACTGTCGGTACACTTACTTAGGGTAGAGGCTTGTGTGTAGTGGTAATTACAACAAAGTTGCCTTTCGACCACAAGCTAAATGAGGGTAGTGACTATGTCTGATTTTTGCTTGAGGAGATGATGCTGGCAGAATGGTGATAAGAAGGTCATAACATGCATAGCTAATGGCACGGAAAAGAGCCTTGTAGATTAAATAAATGGCAAGCAGGAGCAGAAGTGGGGATCGGAGAAGGCTAAAGAGAAGATAGAGGTGAAGTAATCCGAACTTAGATGAGATATGAGAGAGAGATTATGCAAGGCCTGGAAATCATTGACCTAGGTAAAAATTTTACCTGCTGCATTGTAGATGGACTAGAGCAGAGCAAACAGGGAATCCAGCCAGCATTAGTGCAATATTTTCCATCAATGGTCACAGGAATATTAGCTATTAAGCTAATTAGAGTGCATCCTAGAATTTTCCTCAAGTCTCAGCAGGCTTCAGAAATACACCATATTACTGATCACATAATGATAGTGCCTGTGCTTGTTACTCAAATACACCACATAAACTGGAAGAAACAGCTCTTCACTGTCCCACATCATGGTTTGTAGTAGTGGGTCTTCATAATAAGCACCAAAAGCATTGCTAAATTATTTTCATATATCCTATTAAAAATCAGTGGTAAAATTACATCCCACTCAAAAGGATTTATAAGCTTTTTAAAATGTTATTATTTTGACTGCTTATACTATTCACATCACTGTGGTTCCAGAAGATTTACAAAGCAGAACAGCTTGTAGAAGACAGCAGCAACTTTCAGTTCAGTAAGAAATAGCCGAGAGGCTATTAAAACACATTTCCCAAAAGGTGAAGGTCAGGATTAGTGCAAGATGTATAAATACAAACATATAAAATGCTTCTTTACGATGCATTGAATAAAACTGCTTGCTCTTTAGCTCTATTACCATAGTCCTGTATACCGTATATTAGGGTACAGTCACATTCTGCCTCCAGATACGCACTGTCTACTTAAAAAGAGGCAATGTTTACACAGGTAATTATTTTAGAAAGCAAAGCATAAATGTGTGGTACTATAGATATACAAGTCAGGTGACTAGTAGCCCCCAAAATGGGCACTTCTACTCTGAATGAGAGTGTTTGTGAGGATATAAATTTACGCCCTGTTTCCCGTCTATTGGTTATGGGGCAACTATGCATAAGAAGAGGTGGATGTAATAGAGAATATCATTGTCATTTAATCCTGGGCAGATTGCACAGCTATTTACTGAATCCAGTCTTGTGTATAAGTTTCTGAAAAATCCAAAGTCATGCATGAGTATTTGACTTGGATTTTGGCATGAAAACTCTGTAATCGACACATTTTGGTGCGATGCTTGTGGTGTGCCGTTTGCAAAAAGTTCAGAGCCTTCTTCTGAAAGTTAGTTGAAAGAAGGAAAAGGTTTGTTCTACCTTGGTTCAGTGTTGAACGACTGATGTTATTTAGTAAATCGTTAATTCTACTTTACATATATAAATTATGGAGTTTTAAATAATTTTTACCCTTAGGAACGGAAAATAAAATACCTGTCATATTGCATTAAAAGCAGATGAAAAATCAAATGTCTGCTTTTTGTGACAAAGGACTACATTTTCCCTTACATTGCACTTATTCTTGCTATGAACATTTCCTTGAACTGTCACAGGATTTCAGAAGCCCCAACTGGAGATGGGTAGTGTTCTAATGTTACCACATCTTTAACTAAAAGTTAAAAGAAAAAAGGGTTAATGACCTTGAAACACAAGTGTTTTGCAATATATCCTTCCCCTAGCTATGCTGTGTTTTTACTGCTTCTAATTTTAAAATAATAAACAACTGAAACTTAAGTATGTGATTCTTTATTCATTCCAGAAAGGAGAAGTTTTTTTATTTTACAAATTGCTCTTACAAGCTTGGCTAATTAAGCTACCCTGTAAGATTTGAAAGTCAGAAAGCTTTCACTTCAATTCTGTATTACTAAATAATGCAAATATATCAATAATGGAAAGTAACAGATGAAAGATAACTGGGTAACTTTGAATCTCTTGATTATTGCAATATGGGGTATACCTAAAGCAACGGCTTTATTTTATTCACTTTAAAACACTGCTTTCTTATTTAAAGCATTGTATTTCACATTTTATAAAGAATTTTGTCCAAATATGTCATCAATTCAACCCAAATGCTTTTTTCACCAAAGGACAGAGTAGCCTTCAAAGAAGCAGAAATTAATATTTGTCCTTTGTTGGTATTTTATAATATGTAATTAAATTTTATATTGGTTTTGCTTGTATATTCAATGCAAGAAAAATACGTTTTCTTGTTTATTACATTACAATTACAAGGCTTGACTAGAAAACTATGTATAATTTGAAGACTACTAGGTTTATTACATTGAAGATATGAAAGAAATTAAATCTGGTTAATTGAGGAAGATCCTTTATAAGTCATCATTGACTTAGCATTTATTTCAATAGTATTTTCCATTTGGAGTGTTTCTTATCCTGAAATATCTTCTAAAATATTCACATAGAAATAATTTCACATAGCTTGAAATAGGTCTAGAAGGAAGTAGGGAATTAGGTAGTTGGTCATTATACAGCATAATGCTTGCTAGTATAGAGACATCACTTCTTGCTACATGGAACAAGCAGGATGGTAAATAGGATCCTGACAGAAATACCTTCACTTGGTAAATGTCACTAAAAGACACTGCTGAAATTCAGTTCTGTCATTCAGCAGACTCTTTTTATAGCAAGTGAGAGGTTTACACCAATAAGCAATCCTCTCTATTGACAGTGTGAAGTATTTTATTTTCAGCATTTCAGGTGGAGTGTAAGACGCAGTTCAAATACCTAGAACTCCTTTACTGCACAAAGCAGTCTTGTGTTTTGAGAAGACAGTAACAAACTTTGGCCCCTCTTGTGGGCTGTGTACATGTGCCCCAACAGAGACAAGCTTGCTGCTCACAGGTGAGGCAGGAAGCATCTGTCCTTTGGCCAGGGGCATGTGTCTCTCCCTGTGTGCCTGTAGCAGTGGCTGCCCAAATGTGCCGTTCAGCTCTTTGCTCGTTGCCAGGCTCTTTGCCACCTACTCACTAATTCAGATAAACAATGAGACACTGTGCTCTGCCTACTCAGTAAAGTGACGTTGAGGGCTTTTGAACCAAGGTGAACCAAAAGCCACACATACTTTTGAGCACACTCATATGGGCCAACCCTCTGTAGCCCCGTCTGTGCGTATTGCCGTAGTCTCTGTGTAGATGGAATCTATTACATAAAAGCGTCTTACAGTAGGGGGAAGAATTTGCCATTATGTGCTGGACAAAGCAGAATCACACTGCTGGAGCAGTATTAGGAGACAACAGCAGGGGCCAAGGCCTAATTTCAGGTCCAAGGGGGATGACAAGCATGTAAGGAGGAAAGCAAGGACCTGGTTTAAAAGCTGTAAATTCAAGGTTTCTCCTTCTAATGTGGGAATTGAATGAATCATTCTGCAGGAACGCAGTCCAGGAAGAACACCCTCATTCTCTGGAAACAGCCCACTCAGGTGAATGACAGTCTAAGACCTTACAAAAAACGCAAAGATCAAACAAAAGATAGAAGAACCTGAGATCAGGGTTATTCCATGGTCCATACAGGGAGGGGTTTATGACTTTTCCCAGTTCAAAACATGTCCTAACACATGTACTGACGAGCTTACAAAGAGCCACCTCTAATAACAATATAGGGAATCCACTCCTGAAAGCAGTGAAGTTCCTTATGTCCTGCTGTTAAACTTGTCAATAATATGAGGCTTTTATTTTACACATTCCAAATATAATGAATCAGAACAAAGTTTCTCTGTTATATAATGTAATGAACGCCAGTACAGGCAGCTCTTTTGCCAAGTTTGGTCCGACCACAAAAATTTGGGGATAAAGAAACGGCGACAGGATTTGCCAACAACACCACCAGAGGATTCCTCCTAAAAATGCTTGCTTTGCAATGTTCAAAGGAGAAATGGTAGACAAACTTGCACTGGCGCAGTCTACAAAAAGGAAGATGCAAAAAATGTGGTTTGATCTTCTATTTCATCATACTACTGGCTCTATATGGCTGTATTTGGTGCAAGCAGGCAACAAAATCCAGCATTTGCAGCATGCTTTTGCACAAAAAAAAGGCAAGGGGAGGATGATTTCATTAAAGGCATTTTTACAACACATGCCTTTTTCTATATGTTTTTTTTCATCAAAGGAGATAACTGGCTCAGGTCGCTTCTAATTGTGGTAGGACATCCACAGGACATCACAGAGTCTGACTCAGACATTAAAGGGGAGAGTTTGAGAGGCACTGGATGAGCCAGTTTGCGTTACAAGACTGCACTTCAGTCGACACCTTTGCAAAAGTTATATAAATTAGGGAAGATTTCAGTCCATGATTTGTCATATATGATTCATCCTGGCATGAAGTATCTGGACATGGCTTGACTAATACCAGTACCTAGAATGTTACTGTAAGGAATTTAGCATGCAAATGATGTTCTACAAGCTCAGGAGATTATCCCTAATACTTACTTCATGAATTCTCAGGTTTCTCTGCCTGATGTTCCCTGTGAAGTTCCAGGAAGTTCTTACTGTCATATACACAGACTGAAATTTTTGTAATGAGTCACTTTTAGGGGGAAAAAAATCCATTTTCTTAACTGATATTTTCTTCTGTGGAATCAGACATTCAGCTGATTTGTATATGCAAGATTTCTTCCACTCACACTGACTGGTATAAACTGTAATGTCACATTCCTTTCAAACTAGTATGCCTAGCAACTTAGCACTGTTTCCTCTCCTTTCAGATACAGAGATGTTGACATACACAAATAAGATATTTCAAGGAACACGAGATAGTCTATTCCTGCTTCAAATATTATGTTTAAATGAATGCTTAATTACTATCCATTCTCCATGCAAGCATTGTCGAGGCTTATCAGTGGTCACTTTTGCAATCAGCTGGCACTACCTACAAACTACTTAGCTCGGAGTTTGGCAATGACTAGGCAGAACTGACATTAAGTTGTCCTTGGAATCACTCTAGGACAGCAAGTGAATTTCACAAAGTAAAAAGCAAAGACTAACCACTTCTTTACTGATAGAATCCTTCATGCTTCTGTAACTCTGATAACACCAGGTGTACATGTGTCTGTCCACTTTCAGGCTTGTGTTTTTGTGTATCCTTTCTGTACCCCTATGTCTACATTTGTTTCTAGCATCGGCTTCCTCCACTTTCCACAGGGTGGAATGTGCTTCGGATTGGCTAGCTAGATGTGAGTCATCATGGTAGGTCAATTCATTTTCCCATGGCATGTTTTGTTCCACCTCATGACTGTCGCTTTTTCCGTTTCGATCTTACCAGTATTACCTGCTTGGCATGGCAGTTTATCGGTGACTAATGAGGTACCTATTTTCAGGGATGAAGCAGCTAAAGAATTTTTTCTTTACTATGTAGATGATTCAATATGACTTTTCATTCAACGTACCTGGTGTTTATATGCTAATTATTTAAATGTTCTGTTTTATTGGCCAGAAATGTGTGCAGTGATTCAACGGTAACCATCTCCGTTTGTATAAAACTCATATAAAATCCAAATACATGCACATCAAAATACGTGCCCAAAAAACAGCTCATGGAGAGATGGGAAATTTTACTTGTGATGTATTATTTGTTAAGAGCAAAGAGAAAAATTAAAGATGAAAAGTTAAGGCTCATCAGAAATTTTTTTCAGAAGTGCTATACTTGTACCCAGTCATTTGCACTCGGGCTGTGACAGCATGCCGACACCGTATCTCATCACTGACAAACACAAAGTTTGCGCCAACTCATTTCCCCTCCTGTTTTCTCATATACTCACACGGAATAATAAACAATGTTTGAGAATGGCTATTAGCCAGATTATATGCAGGGAAACAGAGGAATTATGAACAGTAACTCTCCAGGAAATGGAAAAGGGAATGCTGTAAAGAATGGAGGACCATGGGCCATCATTGCAAGCTGAGGTGATGACTCAGAAGAAAAAGCATCAAGCTCAGGGTGTCCTGATGAAGTGGAGTGCAAAATTTTTAGGGCTTTTACGTGTTCAATGAGGAACACAGGGAGCGTGGTTTTATTTGCCATAATACCTAGTAAATAACTATAGGCGCATGCAAGGGTCCTTGCAAAGATTTAGGAACACTTTGTAAATTTTAATTACTTTGGACAATAATTGAAGCAATTATATATTAATAGTACTATCTTAAATATACCAGAGAACTTATTTGCCGGAAGAACTCTCATGCCAGGCCCAGGAGAAGAACCAGGGATTTCTGTTGTAGTAGAATTCATTAACTATTGTGGCTATTCACTGTACCTGTCTCTCCCCTTTTACTTCTCTTCACATTCCCAAGAACACCTGTACCAGAAGAGGTCTTCCCAAAAAATGAAGAAATGACAATACTGGTAGTATTTGCTAAAGATCTTTCCATGTGTGAGCCAGCATGAAAGCAGTCTGAGGTGTGGCTGAGATGTTATTTAGTACTTGTCATGCATAGTGCTGAAAAGTCCTATGGGAAACATAGCAATTATGGTACAAGTTAGGGCAACTCTTAGGGTAGCTGGAATTTTTCCAGGGACCAAACTGGCCTGTGGCAACTTCAGAAAGGAGATAAGTACGTATTTCTTGCATTTGCTTTCTGCTCTGTACTACACCTGAAAGGAACTAAGATGTCTGACATCGTCTCAATTTTCTAGTGTTGTCAATAGTACTGTGCTGCAGAGGAAGAACACAACTGCGTGAATTACTGTACAAGCAGATAAAAAAATGCTGTCTGAAACAACACACAATTGTAAAGAGCCAACAGATGAAGACAGACAGAAATGTACAAGGTTACAGTGTAGAGATTCCTGATGTAGCCCCACCAGAACTAGTCCTCAAAGCAGAAGCCTCTAGAAGCACTGCCCCAAGCCAGTTAGCTCTGTATTACAGTGCAGAGGTAGCCGTCATGCCATACCGTACAACCCACAACATTGTGACCATTAAGGAACAATATGCACTTTTTCCCTTCTATCTTAAAAATTCACTTATAGAAGGGAATGAAAAAACTTTTAAAAACAATTACCATGTAAATCATGTTTCCACCCTTACACTCAGCACTGCCTAAATAAATAGGGGATACTGATAGAAGTGATAGGGAGCTCATTTTTTCTAGCCACAAGTTAAAGCTAAAAGTAATAATATTCATGCCATGCTTTTGACTTATTTCCTGAGAGGAGTAGTGTATCTCTTGAATCTACGACCAACTGCAAATGCCATGCTGACAGAATTCATCTCTGTGTCAAAAGATTACACTGTACAAAGCCATTTTGTATTAATATAATATTGGATTTTCTCCCCATAGCAGGATCAGCTCTCTGCTTTATGACTACTGACATGTGAAATAAAACACAGTGACCAGAACGCATTTGAAATTAAGTCAGATTTTATTGTATAATGGACTTTCATCAGAGTGGGAAAAAAAACAGTGCTCATAAACCCGACTGCTAGTTAGTGGTTATGGAAAGAAAATCAATCTGCAATTAAACTATAGTGGTGGTACATTAAATAGGAGTGAGTAATGGTAGCTAAACTTACTTAATTAAAGCTGGAAATATTTAAAATATCAGTAACAGTTTTATACTGAAACCATATGATGAGTTTTGGCTTGATTACTCTCAGAAGGCCTGCTGCTGTACAACCCCTCAGGCAAAACACCTGCTGAGATCTATATGCTTATAAAGAGAGATTACAGACACATTTTAAAGCTGATAAAGACTGTCTGGATTCAAGCAACGATTACGTAGCCATTGCCCAGTTCTGTGAGATACAGTGTGCATTATCTTTTGATGGGGTGTGCCTCTGTGGAAATGTATTGTTTGGATTAAATATTCATTTATATGGCCTACTGGACACAATTATGGCTCAGGAAAACTTTTTGTGATAATTGTGTTCTTGCATTTTCACATCATGATCATGTCTTGGCATGGAAGGTACAGAGTGTACTTGAAACTGTGTTCTGTGATCTCAGCTGTATTGCCTTATTAGACTGTACACTGACTGAGGCCAGAAACCCTGACTGCCCACTATCAATTATTTATGCACTCTCCGAGGCACTGAGAGCATAACCTAGTTAAGCTAGCAGAAGATCCTCTTCACGTGTCCACCAGTATGTGCAATGAGGAGGTCTGGGCTGATCTGCTCTCGAGCACTGCTGCTAGGACAACATACACCCTACAGGGCCACACCACAGCCTGCACCACAAGCGCTAACCTTCGCCTGTGACGTGCTTCTTCAGATATTCTGCAGCACAGGTGGGATATTCAGCCATCTTGTTTGCTAGGCTGACTGCACCGTCACACCAACAAGGCACAAGAGAGGACATCACACCACGCTCCAGCTCCAGAAGGGCTAAGCGCGTGCTGACACTTGGAGCCAGAGTCTGCCTTGCCCCTACAATGACAAGCAAAAAGCAATGTTGATGGTAGACAAGCACAGCCACAGCAGCTATGCCTATGTTTTCACTTTGTCACCTGCAGCGGCAGACCTTCCTCCAGCAATGCCAGCTGAACACCAAACCCTGGGACACCAAGAGAGGCCTCGCGAGCCTCTCTGGAGCTGACTGTGACAGACTCTGGCTACAACTTATGCTAGCAAGAACAGCAAAAGTATTTTGTATTGAATAACACTCCTTGAATAAAATTCCTGGCCTGGCCAGGAATATGGTCATATAACCATACAAATACCATGTTGCCTGAAACGGTGCCTTGGAGGCAGCTTTTGGTTTGCACAAACCCACATCTTTAAACACATAAGGTTGCACAAATATGCACTCAAAAATGCTTTCAAAGCCAAAAGGTCTGATTTCTTTTTCTGACATAACTGTAGTGTATGTATATGTGCGGACATCCCTGTAATAGCCTGGAAGCACCCTGCAGTCTGCAGCGTGGGCATGGATAGAGTAACCTCAAATGCAGTGTAGACATAGCCAGCGTATCTGCTTCGTTCTCTAGGCTCAAGTTAGCATTTCTTGAAGCAGCATCAAGATATCAATTACATTGCATCAAAGAAGGAAAATACTGCCGGTCTAATCTGTCCCGGTGAAACCCAGAGAGCACAGTCTTTGTGAAAATTCCAGGATCCCAGGGAAAAGAAAGTAGTGCTACAAAATGCCAGGAATGTGGCAACTTCTCTAAAAGTCTTCTCAGCAAATCTGATTGATTGAAGTGTTTGCTTGAAGAAATAAAATGGATGATCGGGAAGCACTTTCCTTTCATCATACATACTTCAGAAAAATGAGATTGGGAGAATAATACATTCTTATCCTCTGTTGAAATATTTCTCAATTTTTTTTCCAAAAATACATACAACAGGATGCTAGTTTTGAAAATGTCATCATGCCCCAGGATTGCTTTCATAAATATGAGGAATTGTAGCCATTGCCAAGATGTGCTTCATTCCTATTTTTGGGCATACTTCGGAAGTTCATACTTAAGCAACACTCACTGCACTCAAGGGAAGTTGTGCTTAGGTAAGGACTGACTCTAAGCCTCATCATAACAGGATTTTCTGGATTTCTGAATCTCAACGCAAGTCTACAGCTAAAGTTTTGAAACTAGTCCTTAGACTTATAATGGTCCACAGCAAAACCACAGAGATGAATAAAGTGAACTGTGGGTGGAAAATCAAACTCTATGTTGAAATTTTAGATGTTGTCATTCAGGTCCGTCTCAAATTTAAATCTGTAGTTCAGATGACTGGTTCTACTGCTCTTACTCCTCCTTTACCACGTAGCTTTGTGACAGAAGTGGGATACAAGTTCTCCTACATTCAGTACCAAATGTTTACAGCATTTAAGACAAAAGAACACTGCCATTCTCATACACATGAGGAAGCATGTATATTTACACTTCAGAAAATGTGAGAGTATATACGGAGGTAAGAAATTAGTTTATTTGAATTGCAACCAACAAATCAGAGACAACACATATACCATTAAATCCACAGTACGAGGACCCTGGGTGCAGTGCCCCAGCAGAGGTCTGACTGCCTGTGCTGGAGGCCAGCCCTGATGTGGTGTAGCCATGTAACCTTGGATCAGACGGCTGTGAAAAACTGGTGGGTGAGAAAGACCTGGGAGAAGCCCTGCTGGAGGCCTCCTGACTTCACTTGGGAGCTGCACTGAAGCTCCAGCTCTCGCCCTGGGCCCCTGCCTGAGGTACACTGGGGCTGCGCCTGAGCCCAAGTCATGGACCTCACTGAGTCAGACCCCTGGCTTGGCCTGGGACCTGCCCTGAGACTGCAGATCCTGGCACTGCCAGGGGTCTGCTCTGCTCGCCTTGCTCCGGTAAGGGGCACAGTGAGGCCCGTGCCCCAGCTTGCCTCCTTGTCACCCTCGGCCAATGGCTTGCCTCCCGTCACAGAGCAGCCTGCTCCGGCTGCAGTCCTCGCTGCAGTGATCCCCATGCGGTTCACAGGATCCGATGTGAACCTAGAAGAACATCTGCTTCATACCAGGATCCTTGAATAAAAGTTACATTGCTGAGACCTAAGAATGAAGAATGCCGTTTTATTAAACCAAACAAGCTCCTGGTCACTAAATTGATATTATTTTAGCTGAGGTTGTACAGTCTTTCCCTTCCCAAAGGATCGGGCTGTAGATTGGCATTTAAACTAGTTTAAAATCAGCCAACGTGTTTAACATAAGCAGGTATCTAAACTGAACCAACTTAATCTCTGGTCATAGATGATGTTTGGCTAATTGCTCTCACTTTTATACATTCTCAATTTCCTATGAGTGTCTGTTGTGACATCCATTAGAGTGAATGCAGAGGAAGGTTCAGACACCCACCGCAAAGACGGCCGTGTACCGTGCTGGGGGTAGGGCTTTGCATCTGTTGTCGCTTCGAGCATTCATACGCTTGCTCACTTACGCACTGGGCATACGTTCTGGAAAATCCATAGCACAGGATATGTTTGTATGCAGAAATACCCGTATGCAGAAATTTTTATTTCAATAGGAATTTCCTTCTAAATAGGCCACTTATTGTCTTTAAATGCTGGCAATGAATACAAGAATGTTTCTGCTATGAGTCATATAATATTTAAAAAAAAGGGAATTCATAATTGAGGCATCACAAACACTATGGTTACTCAGTTAAAAGCAGATTAAAGAGAGTCCACTTCTGCTGCCACAAATTGGCATGATATTACTTGGGTTTTTATAGAAAGAAGTTATATTATATTGTTGTCTATATTATGAGTTTTTGTTCTTGATTTGTCTGTAGTGAAATAGTCCCCCAGACCTGCAATGTGGATAAGTGAATTCTCTCAGTGGAAAGAGAGAGGCTCCAAAAGGGGAACAAAACCCCTATTCATAATTTGACTCCAAGAAATTTTGTCTGTTCAAAGCTCCTGTGTATCAAATCTGTACGTTCACTTCTCTAACCATTTCCATTCTAGAATGTAGAAATGGTGAAATACCTAAAATTTTTACTAAAATACTGCTAAATTGGCACCTAAATGTTGTTTTATGAAAGTCCTAACTGCAACTTTATGGGTTAGGGTAAATAAATATCAAATTCCTTATATACATGTGTCAAAATGCATCTGCAAACATCAAATAAATTAGTGGCTATAGAATTTGTTGGAAAGTAAACTGAAGATCTAAATGGGCTCAATAAATACCAAAGAAAAGTTAGAAGTTGTTCTGAACAATTCTTTGAAACAGGTTGATTTTTAAATTAAATTTGTGCATATATTTTTACATAATAATTTATCATTTAAGTTCTACAATTACATTACATTTTAATTATAAGAAACTTTTACTCATTTTTATTACTTCAATTAATTATTGTTTCCACACACTTTCTTTGAAAGATCCCATGAGTACACATCACATCAGTACCTCAACCTCTTCCTGCAAATAAAAAAAAGCAAAATAGCAGGCCCAATCCCTGATACTGGTCAGAGCCATAGGATCTGAATCCAACCTTAGTTTTCAAAAATTGCCTGAGTTTGAGTGGCTTGGATTCATGTGGTTTTGTTACTTGTTTCCCAGTTAGATAACTATATGTGACTAAATGCTTTAGTTTCTTGACAGAGTGAGCTATCTGTTGATCATTAAAACACTATGAATTCAACTACATTTAATTTAAACAGTCCACTTCAGAAACCACATGATACCCATACACAAAACCAACCTTACTGTCTTCCCCCATAATCTACGTTACCTTTCCCACTATTTTACTTGATTTACAGTGCTATTATTTTCAGACCTGTATTTATGGCTATTATCTCATTTCAATTTTCATTCTAGACTGGTATGATTCACTCTTGGTTGGAAGATCTGGATAGGCCATCACTTTAACCATAGGAAAACAGGGAGAATCAGTGCACCCTCTGTATTCTGAGAAGCAACCTTCACATTCCCTTGTATCAGCTGGTGCAGAGGTACCAGAAAGCGTGACTCAGCCTCTCTCACAGGAGAGACATAAAGAGCCGGTTGCAATGACTCCACGACGTTGCACAAGAGGTTTGCAGGATTTGTGGCTGCTGCTTTAGTTCCTGACACTGCAGATGCACATCTTTTCCCAGGTGAGGCACAGGAGGTCAAGACTTGGGGGAGGGAGAATGTCTGAAGCTCTTTTTCCAAACCCTTGGTATTCCTCCTGCACAGAGTGGGCAACAGTTCTGAACAGCAAAGCAATTTAGTAAAAGTACACTCTTGTATGGCATAGACCTGTAATAGTGCGTATTTGGTCAAAGCTGCTGATGGCTGTAGTAAGTCCAGTCTGCTTTTAAACTGCACGTTCAGCAGCACCAACCCAGATACAAGAGATTCTGAACTATTCTAGACAAGGACAGTAATTTATTCTTTTCAGGGTAAAAAATAAAATCATCCATGACTTTTTTTTTTTTCCTAGAACACAGATGAATACTTACATTTTTTTCAACGCATACTCATTTACAGAAATTCCCCCAAAATACCAACTGATATTTGCATCCATACCAAACCAGTAGGTTTCTATGTGAGAAGGTTGAACAGCCACGCGAAAAATATGATCTGCAACAACCGCTAGCTTGGCTTCTTTCTTTTGCTGCACAGCGTTGTCAGTAATAGATCCAGTAGATAAAGTTTCGACTATGTGCCTTTGGACGGGAATACTTGCGAAGATCTTCCAGGAAAGTTTACCACGAGAGGGAGCTCTCAAGCAGCCACACAAGTTTGTTTTTTCAAACTACAGAGGAAAAGCATGTCAAAATTAGGCAACAGCCAAAATATTCAGTCAGCTTAATCCCAAAATGTAAATGCATACAATTCTTTATGGAAAAAAAGCATTTTAAACTATATGTCTGTAACTTTATGTATGCATTAAACTATATGTATGTAAGGAAAACTCTCTTTCTGAGGAAGAACCCTGCAGCTTCTTCTTACCTGAGAAAACCTTTCATGATCAATACGGGTAATGTAGGAGTTACTCAAGTAATAAACGACTGCTGAATCTGATCCTCTTTACAGCAGGGTTTGCATTACAGAAAAAAAAGCAAGCCAAACCAGAGACCAACAAATCAGATCATACATGTTTTTCCCTTTCCTTTCTAATTCCCATGCAGTGAGAAGTGGGTTGCTTTGTGTAAATGTGGGCAGAGTCTGCCACTGCACTAGTGTTACTAGGATGAATATCAACATTCTGCCTGGTTTGGCAAGTTGTTTCTATGTAATGAGAAGGATACCATTCTGCACGGCTTTTCACATTTTTCAGCGCATTCCCTGTCTTGCAAGCTTCCTGCAGATAACAAAAATGCCATGACTTGTTTTGCAAAAACAGAGATTTTGCCCGTCCAAGGCCAAAATACACCCAGGTACACGTCCCTTGATACTGCTGTGCAGTACACTGTGTGCTCACTAGTTTTTACTTTTCAGGTCAGACAAAATCGAGTATTTTGGATCCTTTCCTGGTTCTTTCGTACTGCTGTTACAAACAGTAGCGTGACAATACAAAGGTAATTTCATCTATATTGAAACAGTTCTCATAGGTATTTTAACTAAAAGTTGCATCAATTTCTTAAGTTTAACAATTTAGAAAATTTTGTATTGATGGACTATTATGTTGAGCTATTGCATCCCAAATTTTTCCAGCATGACACAAAATCGTTATACAGCAACATTATGCAAAGGTTTCAGACAGAACACTGGCATATCATATTCCACCACAGATATTTAAAGATAGAAAATCATAATCGATCAAGGTCTAGCAAACTAACCTACTGCACAAAACAGATGCAATCATTCACTTGACAAACCACAGTTAAATACTTCTACCACTAGAGACAAACATCTCTGCCACTGTACAAAAGTGACATAAAGGATACTAAGTTATGCAGCAGTGCTTTGAGTAATTGTAGAAGACATGGTAGACTAACACGATAAAAGAGAAGTGGCCACTTACACGTTAATTCTGACACTATTTTCTTGATCTGTTATTACTATTTTTCATTACCCATAGTTTTTCATTTGTTCTTCCTTCTCTGTCCTACACGTATCAAGAAAATTAGGAAATGAATCATAAAAGATTTTTCAGGATGAACTATTTAATTGCAGTACCTACACGTTAAAACATATTTGACAATAAGGAACAAGTTAATGCCTTGGAGTAATCCAGTAATCAGGTATCAGTCTGATCCCCCTCACGCCCCATTTCTGTAATCAAATTGACTCAAGAAAAATACCAGACTACTAGTTTCAACTTCTGTTTTATAAATAAACATATAAAAGCGATCGATATTAAAGATGTAATTTCAAGAACATCCATGGCACAAGCCACAATGTAGCAGAGTTCACCGAGGATGTTTTTAATACAGTTACATCTAATTTCATCCTTAAGGCCTTGTGAGAAAAATGGGCAATACTTCAACTAGCTTGGTACATACATTGCACCATCATCATCAGAACTTTCCTTCGTGAACGAATTGATTTATATTCAGAAAATATTTATTACTTCATTATTCTGATAGTCTTCATTTCGGAAGGAGGAATTCAAAACAGCGATAAATTCATCTTGAAAAGATACACATCATCCTTTTACAATTAAGGTAAGAAAAGATGCAAAATAAATACCTATATGACATGACATGGCTAACAAAAAAATGCCACATTTCTGCTTAAAATAGCACAATATGACACTGTTATACCTCCTGACAGTATTAAGAAAAACCTTGATGTACTGATCTCCAACCTATAACCAAATAAAAGCCTGTGGTTATTCCAGAATACATTAAAAGGAGGTGGTATATGATTGAAGGACACCACATCCAAGACGCAGTCTGAACATTTGCTTCAAGCCACCCAGGGTGGAACATGATGTAGAAGTGCCGTCCCAGCTGCTGAGGAATCCGACAGGAATGTAAGGACACCTTTCTCATAGATTTCTTCAGTGTCAACTTAAGCTATGTCAAGTGTAATTTACGGGAACTTTCCGAGTGACTCATGTTTAAATTCACTCTATTTTTATTATTATGGCCTGCGCTTGCCATTTGTGATAAAGAGACCTTTTAATCAGAGGGTTTTTAAGGGATTTTTATGATTCTTTCAGCGATGAGATTACACCTTCTGTATAGGAAGGATTTTTCTGAAAGGGAAGTCAGTCTGTGGAAAGAGCTTTCTGCTGGAACGACTGACAGGCCTGCTACAGAAGAATGATAACTGGGTTGCACAAGGTCTCAGCCTGTTAAAGCTACTGCTAGGAAAGGAAAGAGGGCAGAAACAGAGCCTGAAACACAGTACGTGCTTTCTTATCGGCCAAAGGAAAAGCACAGCATTCTCCCTCCCCAGCCTGTTTCTCTGTGTGATTCTTGCCTTTTTCAGAACAGGACGTCACAGGCGGTAATTGTGCAGCACGCTTGTATGGGATGGGGGCGTAGAAACAGGTTTGGTGTGCAATTCAGGTTGCAAGTGCACCTCACTGGATTAGTGTCGTTTACCTCAGGTCCTGCTGCAATCGCTCTGGTTGCTAGCAAGTCATATTGAGAAGACTGAAGGAAATTTTGATTCTGCATTCAATTACGGGGCTTAATTGCTCTACAAAATATTATGCATTTTACAAACACACAAGAGTAGTGGCTTTACGCTCACATGCTTGCACATCAAAAAGAAGATTGCATTCCAAAGGCAGCAATCTCCTTAACTGAGAGCAAGAGGCTTTAAAAGATCTTTGGCTTGAATGAAAATGCCTTCTCTTTGGAGCCTAGCCCACCTCCCTAGGTATAAAGTCCACTAGGACTTTGTGAGAACATCTTAACAACAAAATCGTGCCCTTTGTCCAAGCTGCGGGACTGCTCTAGATTCAGCATTAGAGTGCTCCTCCTGCCTTGCTAAAAAAAGAAATGAATATCCAGAAGCTCTATTTGCCAAATCAAAACACTATTTGTTTGCAGAGGAAGAAATGAACCAACATTTATTGATCCCACAAAAAAGATAATTCTGTTTGGTGCTAGGATGTCAAAAGAAATTGCCTTGATCTTATCAGAACCCCTCAGCAATAAAAAGACTACCAATTTTCTAGTGCTGTATCAGTGCCTGTACTGTATAAAGGCACTAGTGCTGGCAGGTAGTAACAGGATGAAATATGGTAGCCTAATCCTCTGATTTTACAGCGAGGCAGTTATTTTCTCCTGTGTTTTCTAAGAAAACACTTATTACGTGAAATGGGGCGGGGGGGGAAGCCACATATCCCAGCATGGCTTTTTGCCCTTAACATAGCTTTGTGATGTCGTCTTTGGTGGTTGACAAAATAGTTTCAACATTTCAAGTGTGTATCTTATTATACTTTACCCTTCTCCTCAGCTTCAATGCTATTCACAGCAATTAGATTACCTAATCAGTATATGTGCTTTGAATCAAGAGAAATTCAGAAAAGCTAGTGCCACAAGCTTTCCTCCCTCTTTTTGCTTAGGATTTTCTGTCTTAAGAGATCGACATTAACTTGGACTATAACGAAAGGTGAATTTTAAATTACCTGTCTTTTTCAGAAAGTTTGGTGGACTGAAACTGTTTACAGTTCTTGATACTCCAAGAGTTCAGTATCATCTACTCAGTTCTTTTCTATTTAGCCAATCTTATTAGATCAACAGTTACTTTTAAAACTTTCAAAGCAAGAAGTTTACTTTTTAAACTTACAACACCAGTGAATCAGATTCTAGTGCACTGAAAAAATATAACAATGCAGTTTTATTTTTCTGATATTTATTTTTCCATTTCCAGCAGTTTCTGGAGTCCCATTTTCAATAAAAGCAATGAGTAATCTCATACCAAGTTTTCATAATCTATCTTCATAAATGGCATTGCACGCACAGGACGAGAACTATTCAGCTCCATCCAAAATTACAGTTCTTTATATGTGCACAGGGAAATCCACTGTGAAAACACAATGAGCAGTTCATAATCTTTTTGTAAAATTATAATAAGCTCGAAGTACAATGCATACATTTCTGATTTAAAGGCATCTATAATCTTTTTAACTATCTTCATTATTGTAATGCCTAGGGGCCAATCAAGCATGGGATCCAAACTTGCCACATCACACCAGAATCAATAAAAGGATGCTTGTGGTCTTGCCTTCTGCTATGCCTATGGACAGAGATCTCTTTTTCTGCCAGATCAATTCCCTGAACTACCCCTCTGCAAGGTCACACAGATGTCAGTGCATGGGACAGAAAGGAAGTGCAGAATTCCTGCAAATGGGATTTATGAGAAGCAGGCAAGTAGGATCACTGTAGCACCAATTTAGTTTCGTTTACACTGCTGTGAAACTGCAATTTGTAGGCGTGATTCCTCACTCAGTTTATACCTGTCTAAATCCTGCAGCCAAATGAAGGGAGTACCTCACTTTCCTGCAGTCCCACCCTTCCCCAGCATTAGGACTAATGAGGCAAGCGAGACAGCCAGACTGTGCTGTCCTGAAACTAAGTTGAGCTTTCATGACCCAGCGGCTGTCATCGGAAGAGGTCCCATCAACACTCGTCTCCCCCATCTAGCTTCTGGCTGTCTGCTTCTACTTTCCCTGCGCCAATTCTGGCACTTGGTTAACCCCAAAGTGAGGCAGTTTAGGAATCTGAATCAGCAAAAAGCTAATTCTGTGGGGAAAAAAGGCAGAAAAATAAAGAAAAAAATTATCTCCCTGAATTGTTTACATGAAGTCAAATAAACACCAGCTCTGGTGTAAGAAAGGGAAGGATTGTATACATGACAGCAGGGGAAGAAAAGGACTGCCTGTATCAACAGCAGCTTGCAGTTGAGTGTAACATGAATCCTCCCAATATCAGAGGGACAGGAGGCAAACGTTGCTGTCCACTGCCATTGACAGGGGACGTTACACTTCCCATCTCGGTGCTTCTGCCCTTAGGACCTGTGAGCCAGCCCCACTCACCGATACCAACTCTTGCCATGTAACCCGTTAAATCAACCCAAAGTGGTCAGTGAGCACAGGACCCGGCACAGGGGACAAGACCCGATCCAAGCAGAGCAGCTTGGGCGTGAGGAGGGGGAAAGTGACCTCCTCTCCTTTCCTTTCCCTGCATGTGGAAACCACAATCATACTTTCAAAGGCCTGAGAAGCCACAGGAACACACTGCTAGCACAGGGTGGAGGGAGGGAGCAGGACAGGGCCGCCTTTCCCCTTTCTAACAACAAAGGGATTCGGACCAGCTTAAACTGCCCCTGAAACACCACCTCCAGTCACAGTCCCTGCACTAAAGGGTCTCTGTTTTAAATAGTCAATTCCTGGTAGTCTGCATGTGGGTTAGCTACGCCGCAGAGTTAACCGCACCCTGCGTACCGAGTTGGCTCCCCGGATGTCCCTCCACCTTAAACCAGGGCAGAAGGCAGGGCGAAAGGGGCTGCGGGGCACCACTTGACAGAGTCGGGACCGCGCGGGAAAGACAGCAGCTTTATTTCCCCCCTCCGCACACCTCTCTGCCTGCTGCAGTGGGGCTCTCGGCCTCTTTTACCGCCCCACAGAGCTCCGCTTTCCGCACTGCTCCTTCCCATACCGCTTCCTTCCCTCTCCCCTTCGCCGCGGCAAGGAGACGCAGCCAGCGGCCGCGCCAAGGCATCCGGCTACCCAAACCCTGCGTGGGGGGAGGAGGAGAAAGCTACGGCGAGGCGCCGCAGCCTGCTCGCCCACCTCCCCTCAGCGCCGCCCCGACGGCCCGCGCCGCTCGTGCGCCCGCCAGGGGGCGAGCCGAGGCGCGGCGGGGCGGAGGCACCCCAGCACCCTTCGCACCGCTTCCCCGGTTTCTCAACACTTCTTCTTCCTCCTGGCCCGGCACCGCGGGGACGGGCCTCGCAGCGCCCTCCCCTCTGCGGGCAGCAGGGCGCTGGTGGCGGCGGCGGGCAGCCCGCCACGCGGAGCGGAGGGCGCATGCGCCACCCGCCGCCGGGGCGCACAACCCGCAGGGGT